>APFE030892581.1:63644-108192 GCA_000404065.3 Pinus taeda
GAGTCTTGTGCTGAAGAAGCTCTCTTGTAAACTTTTCTGGTGCTAATAAAGAAGACTTTGGGGTCAAAAGCTTGCTGGTGTTACTCTCTTAAAGTGCTGTGAGCAATTTTATTTCTGCATATTTTAATTTTCAGCCGTTAATGACAGCTTAATGAAGAGTATTGTTGAGCATAGGTATCTTGTTCACATGCTAGGTTTTAGCAGTATTAGGGTTTCTGATGTAATGGCAGGTATCTCCATTGTGTTTGAGATTTAGTACTGCTTTTTCTCTCTTATTTGACGGTTGAAGTGAGCTGTGCAGGAAACCCTTGAAGATCATTGGGCGTTAGGGGAAGTTCTAGGCTGAACCAGCCAACTCCCATAAGCACTTTTTGCAGAGCCCAGCTGGTTTTGATCCTAGGTTAATCATTTAGTTTGTTTTGCTATTTGCATGAGAGACTTTCTAAGGCATTTCATTATCAAATCTGAATTTTCTGAAATATATATGATGTCATTGACAAATCTGGCTGTTGCAGAGTCACAAAACTGTAAATAAATTTTTGCTTATTGTTAGGGTTTTATTTATTTTTATTGTTCCCAGGTTTTGGTTGCCTGTTTCATTGTTTTCAGATCACAGGTGCTGATGGTTGAGAAATTTTCAGGGTTCTATCAAGCAAATTTTGAGCAGTGAATTTTAAATATTGATCTGGTGGAGGGTTTTAGTGGCTTTTCTAGGCATCCTGGGCAATCTGCTCCATTTTCACGCTGCTCCTGTCTGCTCCGACACCTGAGTATTCAAACCCCATCCGTTCCTCATTGCACCTGCATTCACAAAGCTTGCAAACGCTGGCCCATTTCTTTACATATCCACGCTGCTATATTCCATACGCTGCCTCCAAATATGTAAACGCACAGCATTCAACGCTGTCTCACCCTTCACACCTCCATTTATACGCTCCACGTTCCAGTTCAAACATTGTTGTCCCTGCATTCTCCATCGATCTGACCTGCAAGCATAAAAACGAAAATACTGCCACCGTCCAACCTCTGCTGCCGTCCATCTTCAGGGCCTCATACCTGCACGTGAAACCTGCAAACTGCAAAACAATTTCATTATTTGATTCAAATCGTGGAGTTTGGCAGAACGCAGCCCAGGTGTTGCAAACAAAATCGATTGAATTTTTTTGATACAAGCCGCGCAGGTGAAATTCCTCTGCCATGGGTTAAGTTTCTATACGAACCGCGGGTCTACGCTTCCACAAAGAGGAAATTCGCGTTTTCTTGCCCTTTGATTGCAGATGCGATGATTTCCTGCCTTCGTTGCCATTCCCCAACCTCAGAACCCGCAGCCTTTCCGTCCACTTGTACGCAAACCTGCAAACACAAAGAGATTTTGAGTTTTTTTTTTTAAAACGTCGTGGGTATCAGGGGCGTAACCCTCTCCGCCTGCTAGCATCGAGCTTCCATACCCGCACGCTGATCATCTGCAAACACACAAAACGTAAGTTAAATCAATACGCACTGCAGAAATCAGGCATCATTTCATGTGCAGGTAAGTCGATTCTTTGAGTTTGGTGTTGCATAGTTCAATCATAAATCGATTTTCGTATGCGTGGTTGCTGTATGCGTTAGCGTAAGTTCAGAAAATCCAAAATCGAATTTCATTTTGTTTGGTCACGTTTTATTAGCCAATCATAGTTTAAATGCATATGCGTTACCTTTTTTAGGGTTAGATTTTAGTTAGATTTCGTTTGTTTGTTTTCTTTTCGTTTTAAGTTTATTTTAATTCATGTTATGTTAAAATAGTTTAATATGTATTTTTTTAGGTTTAAATTTTAAACAAAATTAAAAAAAAAATCAAAAAAAGTTTTGTTTAAGGTTTTATTGAGATAAAAAAAAAATATAAATATATATATTATTAAAAAAAAAAAATTATTAAAGAATAGTTCTAGATTATTTTAGGGTTTTAAAGTTTTGGTTTTTGCCTAAAAAAACATAAAAAATATTTATCGTGGAAAGATTTTGCCAGTTAAAATCTTAGCCTGGAAAATTTTATCGTGTTCTATATGTTTGCTGAGGCTACAAAGTTGATTTGGGATTAATGTTTATCTGGCATGCTTGAATATAATATCTGGTTAATGTGCAAGTTTTACATGGTTGTATCTTTCGAAGTTTATTTCTCAAATTGCCAGATCATCGTGAGTTTACTGGATATCTTGCATTGTTATGATTACTCTGTGGGGTTTACATTTTTGCAGCATACAGTAAGTAATCATTAAACGTCAAACCCATAAGGCACTGGTCCGTTAAATTAAACAAATCAATTTAGTGTTGGTTTCATTTCTTGTCTCCCAAACCAACTGGTTCACAGTTGGTCTCCCATTTTCCGACAGGGTCTACCCCCCTTAGCCGCGGGAGACAGGCTTAAACGAAGAGATCGGGGATCAGAGTGACAGCCCCCGGTCTGAGCGTTGTCGTGACAATCTATGCGACAACACGGCCCACATCCTATCCCACCTTGGCAAGGTATCTCTGCCCAAGATACTTTGGATGAATACCTGCCACTCCTCTGAGACATTGTTGAGTGCCAACCGCACTATCTTCGTGGGTTGAGGCGCTACCCCAACAATTGCAAGCTGGTCTCAAATCTCCTGAATCCTGGTGAGGAACGGGTCTATGCCTTCCCCCTTCTACAACTTGACACACATCAGCTTCTCCTCTAGGTACATCTTATGTTGCTTGGAAGTACCTTGGTATAGTGTGGAGACGACATCCCACATCTCTTTGGCAATATCTTTTCTAGCTATGTGAAACAACATGATCTCAGACTCCATCTAGGATCAAGTGTTTCGCTCATGCCATCTCCTTTTTGTACTCCATCATCGGATCTGCATCCGTGGGAACTGCTACCACTGCATCAATATAGGCTGTCAGGCCATATTCATCTAGATGGAAGGACATCCTTGCCTTCCAGATGACATAGTTGGAAGCCCCACCAACCTGTCCTGATCACAAAGCCTAGCAGTGGTCATCTCAACAAAATGTCGAAAACCTCCTCCTTCCTTTTGCTCAGTTGTTGCTCAGTTATTCGCACTCCCTTCTGGAGTGAGTAGATATGCTCATAACGATTGTTGATCTGTAAGGAAAAATCAAACTTCTTGAAACTAGAAGTTCCCTGAGGAAAATTTTCCCTCTATGTGTGCTCTTCTTCCTTCCACCTGACGCTGGCTCTGCTCTAGCAAACTACTACAAAAACCACTGCGTCCAGCTAGAAATCTAGTCCACGAAAAAATTGGGTTGCTCCCTTTGCCTCTAGAATCACTCGATCTGGTAGGATCAAAGGTTTTTGCCCCTCACTCAGGAAAAACAAACCTCCTCAAGTAACTCAGCCTCCTAGCAGAATGACTGCATTGCCCTTGGGAATTTCGGCCTGTTGCCCACAATGAGCAGCGAAATTCCTTCTCTCTTCGCCTCTAAGCTCTCTGACTGATCAATTGCGCTATGATACCATGTGAAAATTCCAAAAACTGGAATCCTATTGTAGCAACTGGAAATTATTCTCCTAATCGTTAACTTAATTTAACAATTTATTCACTGTTTGCTACAACAAATACTAAATAAATCACATTGCAATCTACACAAATAAAATTGGGGAAGAATATATGTTGGAAGAAATGCTAGCACACACACATAAAAATAACAAAGTTATTTTTGGACAAAAGTCCTCGGAAAAACCCAACTTGGGAAACCGGTGCAATCGCTGAGGATTTTATTATTAAGCAACAGTGAAATAATCTCAGTACAATCTGGATACTGAATACTGGCAATCCTGCAGAAAAAATACTGGAAAAAATCTAGTGAGGAATTTTCCTCACCCCACAGGCAAATCCGGGCTCTGACCACAGCTCCAAATGAGTCATCCAAACTGCCTCTGCGCAGCTATTGCGTCACCCTAGCGCAGTGCCTTCTGCACTTAGTCTGAATCAGCCTCTCCTCAAGTCGTCTAGTCTGTTGTTGTTTGGGAAAATGTCTCTCCTAGCCTCTAGAACCTCTGTCTAGTTTCTGGCATTGAAAATTGTCTTTTCCCAGTAGAATCGAAACTGCCTCTAGAGGCTACTGCATTGCCCCAATGTCAGCGTCTTTGTTGCTCTTCTGCCTCTCTGCAAATGCAGTCACCGGATCTAGAAATCTTCCTCCGACTTCACTGTCTCTACCCCTCTCACTGCTTTGATCTCCAACTCTCTCTCTGGCAACTAACTGCTGCTACACTGGAAATCGATCTGCTCATGAAATCGAACCTCTCAAGTGTATCCTCCATCACCACATCGACCTCCTCTTATAATCCTCTATTGGAGCACCAACGACCAAGATTAAAACATAATCGATGACTACAATCATCTCTGAATCGATCCATTTGAGTTTCTAGATGATTCTCGCCTTGGCTTAATTAATACTGATTAATTAACCATATTCCCTAAATTTAGACTTTGGAAATATTTAAAAACGGTTTAATGATCTAATTAAGTCTTTTCTAGTTGGAATTTCCATAAACGATTTCTGAGTTTTAAAGATCTCGTGTATTCTAGCCTCTCCACCAAAATTTGTGGCTAGAACACATCCAATGCTACAACAACTAACTTCCGAAGAGTTGCAATGATGTCTCAAGCACACAAACATGTTTATTCTATAACAACAGAGGAAAAAACCGCTCCTCCAAAAACTTTAAGACAACAAAATCCCAAAACTTTAGAGAGCCACTCCACCATAATAATGAATATATCACATCGACATACCACTAAAACAGAAGACCTAGGCAGGTCCAAAAATAAACAGAAAAACAACTACAAAACAATAACCCACTCACCTCTACATTGGCGGCAACTTGATTTGTAATCCCAGCACATCTATCTCCAGTTTCTTCCATGGCTCTTCAAGTCTTTGTAGAGCATTGCTTAAATGAACTAGGTGGAGAAAAAGCCAAAGCGACTCCAACATCCAAATTCAACTTTAAGAAATATCCTTACTTACTTGATGCCACGGAAGCTAAAAACTATAAGGCTGACTAGGAGACAATCAATAGAGAAGAACCATGAGCAGACTGGCAATTAATCATATCCTCTAACAATAAAAGCCTCCTCTCAGGATCCAAAGGGGAAGGAAACATCAAATTGAAATCCTTGATCAAAACCTAAGGGAAGGAAGATATATTCTCACTTATTTGATACATTACCAGGTAATGGAGATATGAATCCAGATTTGGATCTAGATACAGATCCACCAAATTTTTGAAAAGTCAGGATCTAGATATGATGGTGAAACACCACATATGAATAATACAATAATATTTTTTTAATTTTAAAAAATATATTCAAAGTTAAAAATCAAAACCAATCATGAATCAAAACATTACAACTGAAATCATTAGACGACTTATAGATCTGAAGACTGAAATCATGATGCATTATGCTTTATACAAAAAGGATAATTGTAAATACAAAATTGAGTATCTCATCAATGATCACTCAATTGATGTTATGGTGTAGAGTAGGCCGAACTCTAACTACATGTCAAAAAATGGGTGTACATGCTCATCATTTGAATATGTCAATTCTACATCATGATCAACCTGTCATCTTCCTTGAAATTAGCCTCAAAATCTAAAAATTCCCATCTAATTACAATGGTAAATGAATACTGCACTCTAGTTGAGAACATGATATAGTCTAGTATCATATTGTTCAAAGAGGACTCTTCATCTAGAGTTAGATGGGATTGATCTAATTAAATTACTATTGATACAACCATCCTTTGTACACTATATTTGATTATCTATATATTAGCTCAAAGCTTTCATGCTAACATTATCAATAATTGAAAATTAAAATTTTGATTTGTCAGACCTTTCCTACTTGCATTACCATGTGCTATACAGCCTACAAGTAATTGATAGCTTACTTATACGACATACAACGTATAGATTACTTCATCCTCTTGTTGCAAGAGGAATTGGAGCACATACGGGAATTTGTATAGTGTCAAGAAGAGCAAGCTTGAGTAGTCCAGGGCAGAGACAATGGTGTATGCACACACCAATCTTCATCTTATTTGCAGGCAGAGGAATGAGTGGTTGAAGGAAAAGACAAAGATGTGGGATGTATTTCCCGATGATATAAGTCTGGACAGCAATGTTGAGTTGGCATTAGCCAACTTGGATCTTAATCACCCAGTGCTAGAGCTTGTCACTTTTGATGATGATGACAATCTTAAGGGGTCATCCACCACACCAACAAATGCAGAGATTACATTGGATACAACGGAGGAGGATGCAACAAAGGAGAGCACTGGTGACCATGACAATGATATTGGTTTTGATGACGATGATTGATGAGCTACCTACTACCTCGTATTTGTTTTGTATTTTTTATTTCTATTTGTCATTGGCAATGTTGCTATCTATGTAACACATTTTGATTTTGATGACTTAATGAGAAAATTGCAGTTCATTGTCTTTCTCCTATTGGATCATTGATGAATCTATCACAAATCACAATTGTATTTGCATCCATAATGTTACATTGTAGAACTTACAAATTTTAAATCTACAATGTAGAATCTAGATCTATGTCTGAATTTGTATCATGAATGAGAATGTGTAAGAAATATCTATTTAGTATTAATTTTTAATATATATATATATATATAAAACATGTCCTATGTGTCTTGTTCCGGGGGGTCTACATGCCCTGTGTCAAACACTCGAATTTGTGTGTCCTGCGTGTCCCATGTCCCCGTGTTAGGTGACTTAGGCTCTACCTCACTCATTAGAGCCATCACCCAGTTCCTAGGCCAATGTTTCCCTATCATAAGAAAAAGGAACCCTTGCATGTCTCAAACCCTGATGGGCGATAAATGGCCCCATCATCAAGGGGGTAAATAACTTCTATACATCATACAAAACAAGCTTTCATTCCTTGAGCTATGATTAGTGATACAAAGAAAAGTCAAGAAAAAGTAAAAGGCGTAAGAGGGAGGGGGCGGGGGGGAACAAAGGTCGAGTTGGTAACTCATGCATCCACAATTGCTCCCTCCTCACATCTATACACTCAGGATGAGGATCCCCATCAAGTTGGTCCCTTTGACCATGGCACCGGGCCATGAAATCATTTCCCCTCATTACATCATTTATTCACATAGAACCTATCAATTGAAGGGTGGCCCAAGGACATGTCACTTCCCCTTGGAGATTGAGAACACCTAATAGTGTCGTCTCTTAACCACTCCTACCTAGGGTTGTAACACCATTGTGTGACCAAAGCCACAATTTTGGAAGGGAAGCCTTGTATGAAATGTTAAATTTCCCTTTACTTTCATGTTTGGTTCACTTAGATGCAATAATGATTAAATGTACCTAATGGTGAAAGTTGCAGCATTGGATATTGTGTTCGATGGACAGGTGGTTCCATCTATGGGTCAAGGCAACTTAACTGGGGTCCAGGTCCTCTAGAGGGGCATAATGATACCCACAGGTGAGGTGTTGAGAGCCATGGGACTCTAGACAGTTGTGGAGCATCACATGCATCCATAGGCACTTCCAGCACCCACAATGTTCCAACACTTTACCCCACATTGCTAATATTTATGGGATGATGCACCTAGACCAACATGCCCCTAGGCGGCTTCGCACTGATCAGGTGGGATGGCAACCAATCCAGGGCCCAAAGGAGGATGGTCTCACACATTGAGACATGGGGTTTCTAGCAGCACCTTGAGAGCCCTCAATCTTGGAGCCCTCCTTATCTCCAGCGTTAAGGCTTCCTCTAGTGCAACATGTTGGAAAATGTAACTACGTTCGATCTTCATAATTGTTATTGTAATATGTATTTTGTAAAAGCAAAAAAGAAGAAAAAGATTATTATCATTATTATTTTCACTAGTCAAAGCATGTTCTCATTCTCATAGGATTTATTGAGTCAAATAGTTGTAATTGAGTCAAAGTCTTATTTGTACTCCTAGTAAGAAAAAGGGAAAAATACTTTTATCTTGTATCAAAAAGTCAATTATCCTCCACAAGTCTAGGTAGGCCTTCCTAGATGGACAAGTCGGCCTACCCAAGGGACGTGACCCTTCACATAAACAAACAACTATATATTGGTGATTGTTCTCCTCCAGATTGGGCAAGCAAGTTCATTGAGTTTCTGTGGCAAGTTCCTTGAGTTTCTATGGCAAGTTCATTGTTTTATTGAGGTCAGATATGCGAGCTTCTTGAGGTCGGATATGCGAGATTCCTAAGGTCAGACATGCGAGCCTCCTCAGGAAATGTGAAAAATTCATCTATCACAACAACTGGAAATTATTTTTCTAATTGTTAATTTATTTTACAATTTATTTGTTGTTTGCTACAACAAATATCAAATAATTCACTCTATGATTTTCACAAATAAATTGTGGAAGCAAAAAAGCGCGGAAACTAAGAAAATCTAGCGCACACAAATTTTACACAATTATTTTTGGACAAATGTCCTCGGAAAAACCCAATGTGGGAAAACCTATGCAGCAGTGAAGGTTTTTATTATTATGCATGCATGTAACAACCTAGGTAAGCCTATTATTTTGGCTAGACTCTACAGTTTCATCCTAGGAGCTTTTTCGTCTCACTAATTCATTTATGTTTCTAAACACAGATGGTTGGCAGAATTTTTCCCTCCAGCCTCACCCCAAAGCTAGGGTGGAATTCTTCATTGAAGTCTTAGATGAATCCTAATGTTCTAGTTGAGTCTTATGTAAAAGTGATTTGGGAATAACTTAAGCTAGTTAGCTAAATTATTTTATTACAAATCACTTGGTCTGCTATATCATATTGTGTCACAGATTGGGTATTCCCCCTTTGAGGGTTGAAATTGTAAATCTTATGTAAAAATATTTTAATGCATGGTCCCTCATACTTAGACACCATGGTTAAAATATTAGAGGGTGGAGAAAATAATTATCCCCTCAAGTGTCAATTAATTAAATTTTCTGGCAAAAATTAAATTAAAATCTTAAGCCAGAAATTTAATTAATTAGAGTCAAATTAAAATGTCTTAGGAAAATTAAATTCTCCAAGTGAAAAATTCGTGGGTTTTAAAAGAATTAATTTGTGGAGGTCCTTCACCAAGGGAATATTGGATATTTCCAAAAAGAATTGGACCCTTGGACCTTGGTGGTTAAGTCAAATTCAACTTTTTTAGGAAATTAGCTTAAAATCATTATTTTTGAGCTAACGAAAATGGAATTAAATAATAAATTCGAAAATTCTTCAAAAAATAAAAATTCGACGGCTAAGATTAAAAGATGATCAGATATTTTTCAACGGCCAAGATTATTTTGACAAAGATCAAGGAAACAAGTCGTTATTTTTCACTTGGAGGATTTACCTATAAATTAGAGTCATTTGAGTCTCTAGCCATTTGATTTTTGGCTAAGAATATGTTGTTGGAACATTTGTGTAACTATTGTCCAACTGGGAACTATTTTTTCTATCATAATAAAAACTTTGGGGTGCAACTCAAGGTGTCCATGTTCATTGATTTGTGGTATGTACTGACTATGGGTTTTCTTATGTTGTGCTAATAAATGGTAAGATTTGATTTTCAGTAGATGGAGATAAAATCATTCTACTGATAGTTTTGGATTAATCTTCTGTGATTTGATTTGCCATATGATTAACAGATTGTCTTGAGATAAAAATATAGTGTTTGTAGGTATTTCAATCCTTGGTCTCCAAGTTCACAAATTGTGGGCAAGGATCAACTTGGCTTGGATCCTGAATATTTATGTGGTGGATTAAATCTTTGCTAAGGCTATAGTGTGCATGGGGTTTCTAAAGCGTTTAAAGCCATTTATTAAAGAAAATAACCATAAAAAAATTATTTCTCAAAAAATTAAATTTTCAAAAATCTTGTATATTTGTATATTTTTGTGAATAATTTTGTAAATTATTTTTGCTAATTGGGGTTTTGGGATTTTGAAATTTTGTATATATTTGGGGTTTGGGTGTTTTATTTTCATTTTTGCAAGTGAGATCTATTGAAGTCAAGAGAAGAGGCTAAAGTAGAGCTAGATCTAGGCCCTTGAGGGTATGATCTAGTCTCTAGAATTTTTTTGCAGGGCTAGCCATTAAAAAATTTGCAGTAAATTTCAAATCTAAAGGAAGAAAATATTTTTGAATCTAGGGTTTTGAGTTTCATCCTTCCCAGGCCCAGATCTAGCCCTCCCAAGGCCAGTGTTTTCCTCCTGAGCCCCTACATCACCCTTTCAAGTGCCTGCACCATCTTTTTCGGCCTCTTGGAGGTAGGCCATACCTCTAAGGGCCTCAGCCCTTCCCCAAGCCCTCTGCATCAAGGGTTTTACCCCTTTTTAGCGTTGGTTGTGGGCTTAGGAAGCCTTGGCCCCCTTCTTCACCCTAGACGGGGGCCCTAGAGGGCTTGTCATAGGATTTTAAGTCCCTAACCTCAGTGGTCTAGCCTTTAGGGCCTCCTTACGCCAAGCTTTCTTGGGCTTTTTCTTCCTCCATTTCCCTTCTCTCCCCTAGTTGTTAACCTTTTCTGCCTTCCTAGCCTCCTTTTCCCCCAACACTAGCCCTATTAGGCATTTGCCTTCCTTGGCCCTAGTTTGCCCTAAATCCATCCCTGAATTTGTTTAGACTAAATACTTGGTGGCTTTGCAGGTTTTGGACCTTCAAAAGTTTGATTTTCAGGTGGCATCTTTATCCCAAAATTTTGGGCAACTTGGGGAAGTTCATCTTCAAGACCATGAGCCTAAGGTTTGCTCTCTAAACCCTCATTATGCCTCGGTTTTATTACGGTGGTGATAACAGTGATATAATAGTCTTGAAATCATATTTAATTTGGTCAAAATTGCTCAAAATTGCAAAATTTTAATTTTACTAAAATTTGGCCACTTGGGCATCTAGAATCTAGTTAGATCTAAATATTTGCTTGCTGGAATTTTCTGCATAGGTCACTGAATCAAAACTACATTTTTATGAATCACACACCTAAAGAGGGCTCAAAAATTGGTTTTTTCAGTTTTGGTAATTTTTTTCTATTTTTGGGCATACTGGGCATTTAGCATCATTAGCTTGTTGATCTATTGATTTGTTTATCGTTGCAATAAGTTATATCAAATTTGATCTATCACTGAATACTGCATCTTAAAGTGGTTTAAAAACTCGTATTTTACTTTGGCAAGTTGTTAGTGTTAATTTTAGGTGTGTTCTATGCTTAGAGCAATTTATTTCAATTTTCACAGTTAGCTCAATATCTTTTGAGATTAGCAATCACATCAGCATTAAAGTAAACTACAGATAGAATATAAACATAAAATCACAGAAGACAAGCCAAGACAAGAGGACACAAGATGTGGCACTAGCCAAGGACAAACCCCAATGTGGAGAAACCCTTGATCAATTCTTCTTATATGTTCTTCAATAGTTCAGCAGAGAGAGATAGTACATATACATCAGAAGTCAACACTTTGACTTGACAAGATAAGAGATCAGACATCAGAGATCTTCACCATGAAAATAACACAATGCAGCAGATGATAGGCCTAGAGCAGCTCAACCAATTGCCCAGAATACTACAAGCTTTCCTTCAATAACGCTCTTCCTCCTTTGTTGCTTCACTGACCAATTCAAGTCTGCCCATCTGGCAACTTGTGTAAGCTGAAAGGACTAAAGCATTTCATAGCAGACCTGGACACTGAATAGAGCACAAACACTGTGAGCTACAACATTCTAAATCAACCTCATAGTCCATCTATTGACTGCAGCTTGCTTGCACATATTTACTCCAACGATACCCTGCCTTATAGGGTCTGAACGCAGCACTTAAGGAGGCCTCCAACTGCTGGCTATGGCCTGCGGCCTAGCCCAGCAGTTGACTGTAACCTTTTTCCTTCATACAATGATCCAATCAACCTTCAAGTAGCAGCCTCGTTGTTCCTCCTCATTGGATACTTTTGCCCAACATATCATACCCAAACATGGCCCTGCTATCACCTTCAACAACAGCAACTAGGTGACTGTGAGAGGCTTCTTTCTAGATAGCAACCAACTGTTAATATTGCCTATGACCATCCTCCTAAAGCTGCGGATCATCCTCTAACTGTGAAACAGCAAGGGCTTCCTAGAACAGTGATCCTTAATTACGGATTGAGGCCTTTAATGATAGCGTATTTAAGACACCTTATTATAGTGAACAAGGGCTTCTTTGTCACCCTTCACTGCGTATTAAGGTCACCTCTTCTTGATAGCGTTTAGGGCTTATGACTGTGCTTTGAAACAACAGTTAGGGCATCTCCCTTTAGCCCTACGTTTAGATTTCTTCCTAACTGTTTGAGGGCTTCATTATGACAGAGTAATTCATCTCCCTTTTGCCTGCGGCCAGATCTCCACACTGCACTTCCAGTGTATAGGACTCTTCTCCTAGAGTCTCCATTATGACAGCATATTAGAACCTTTAAGGATTGCGGATTAGGAGCTCCATAGACACCAGATTAAGGTTCTCTTCTTGCTGCATTTGAGGGTCTCTTGAGAGAGCAAATTAGGGTCCCTTCATGACCTGCGGCTAGGGCATTTGGGACAGCATATGAGGGCTTTACCTTCAGCGATGTGAAGGCCTCTTTTACTGCGGCTAGGGCTCCCTCTAGGATTCCTCAGATTTGAATTGAAGCTCCGGATGGTTATTAACTATAAACCATTGAATGCTATAACTCAAAGCTTCAATTACCCTCTGCCTCGCCAAGAAACAATTATGCAGAAGATCCAACCTAGCAAGATCTCCAATAAATTTGACATGAAGTCTGGATATTATCAGATTCAGATTGCAGAAGGAGACAAACATAAGACTGTCTTTACTTGTCCAACAGGATTTTTCCAATGGAAGGTAGTTCGTTTCGGTCTAAAGAATGCCCCAGCATTTTTCCATAGAAGAATGGACTTTATATTTAGCAAGTATGAATTCATTGTTACATACATCGATGATACTTTGGTACATAGTCTAGATTTGGCATTTCATATGAAACATTTAGAAATTTTCTTAAAAGAAGTAAAAAACCATGGTATTGTTCTTTCTAAAAAGAAAATGGTACTTTTTCAAGAAAGTATTGATTTTCTAGGAATACATATCTTGAATGGACAAATTCAGATGCAACCTCATGTCTTAACAAAATTATCTGAATTTCCTGATCAACTACAAGATATAAAAACCATTCAAAGATTTTTAGGTGTTCTCAATTATGTTCATAAGTATATTCCTAGATTGTCTTCAAAAACAACACCTATCAGAAGACATCTTCATTCATGATGGTCCGAGCAAGCTACAAAAGCAATTCAACAATTGAAGGCTGAATGTCAACAGCGTCCAAAATTAAAACCCCCTGGAGATGGTTTATTGATATTACAAACTGATGCATCTGATGAATTTTGGGCAGCGGTTTTATTTGAAAAAAAGGAGAAGAAGTAGAAGAATTGCATGCTCAAGCATCTGTGAATTTCTACCTCATCAAAAGAATTATTTTACTGCTGAAAAGGAAACACTTGCTATATTCAATGGAATTCAGCATTTTGAAATATATTTGGCACTAGTAAAGTTTTTTATCAGAACAAATTCCATGAATTTTAAAATATTTCTTGTTTGCAAATATTTCAAGACAATTAGCAAGAGGAAGATTATTGTCATGGCAGATCTGGTTTCAGCAATATGATTTTGAAGTAGAATGGGTCCCTGGTAATTCAAATTATTTGGTTGATGCTCTTACCAGAGATATGAACAAAGCATATGTGCAAACTGCAAAACTTGGGTTGTTTGTAATTCAGGGTAAGAATCCAGAAGATGATGATTTTGGTACATTTGTATATAGATTTCATATTCTTAAAAATCATCTCAGCCATATCACTAAAGAAATAAAAAAGATTGTTGGTTTAAGATTGCAAAGAAATCAATGGATCCAAAAGTGCCAAGCATGGCAATCAAAGAATGTTGGGATCATCTTAGGTTTAAATGAAGAATTGGTTAAGGTTTACCCTTTACCAAATATGAAAGTAAAGCTTTATTTGAAAAGCTTAGATGATCGATGGTCAATCCAGTATAATGAACAACCTATGCTATGGATACTCAAAATTTTGAATTATTATCAGTTGATAGGTGGTGTAGATTTCTCTTTGGCAATCTTTACAGAAGCTAAAATGCTAGATTTAGAAATGATCAATATCAAGACTGAAATTGAAAAATATTTGTGGACCTTGTGAATCCTTGATATTCTTGATGAACTTGAAGTCGCTTTTCTACAGAGAAATGATGAGCATTTTACAGGAACTGATACTTTTCCCTAATATGAAATCTTTGAAGAATTTGCAGATTGGGAATTTAAAGATGGATTTTGTAGAAAATGAAGAACAGTAAGAACTTCTCCATGTATTGAAAGATCTTTGCAATATTTGAGAACATTCTCATCCCCTTCGGATTATCAGAGTCCTGAACTCAGAAAAAGCATTTCTCCAAATCCCTTTTCTCAAGTGTTCAGTTTTGGTAAAGCTGAAGTTTCAATTTTGGCAAATAGTGGTAACGAAATACAAAAAGTAACTCAATGGTTTAAAGAGTTTAGCAAAGCTAAACTATCAGAAAAGCAGCAGCTTTTGCAACAGGTTGATGAGTTACAAGGTGAACAGAAAATTTTAAAGTTTATAATAAATCAAAAGGCTTTGGTTACCATCAGCATTACTTTAGGAAATTGGACTAACGATGTTCTATGTGTAGTTGATCTGATGCTAAAAACCAGAGTTTGTACAGCTATAAATTTTGAATTTGGGTGGCAAAAAAAGAATATCATAAATCAGAATTGCAGGTTCTGGGTTCAACATGCTATTGAAACTTCTACCAACATGTTTCAAATTTTCAAATGCGAACTTCTAGATGGTATCGAACTAGCAGTCCAACCAGCTCCATCATTTTCAACAGCATACAAAGATTCCTTCCTTGACATAGAAATCAACCCACTATCTTTGTTCAACAAATGGAGTACGAACGATGATCTCTTTACACCATAGCAAAAGAATCTTCATTTATTTAAAGATAGGGTCAGGATGGAAACCAGACAACCATCTATAGCGTTGGAATCTCAAAAAGGTGAAACAGCTACAGCAACAGCATCACAGAAAGGCAAAGAAAAGATAGATACCGAAGAAAGATCCAAAATCTTTTTGGACACGTATCAAGATGCCCAAGATCCAGAAGATATTGATTGGGAAACAGAATATATAAAAGCAATGGATGAAGCTTCTTTAGCCAAGATGCTCTCTTCTGATGAAGACTATGATAGTGACCATAGTCCGAAAGGATCATGGTGATAGGTTTTCTTTTGTATTATTGTACTATGGAATATTGAGTAGACACTATCTGGATCATAGATATCCAACAGGACACTCAATAATTTCATCCTTTTAGATAGGTTAGAATCTTTTTCACCTTAGAAGTGAGCTATATAAGAGAGTTCAAGTGTCATTTAAAGACACGGTTGGTTGTAAAAGAGTCTGAGTATGAAGTGTGAATTGTGAATTTTCTTTGAGTGAGTTATTCAGTTTGTATCTCTTTGAAGGTTATATAAATAAAGCATTGTGTTCTTCAATCTATCTGAGTTCCTTTAGTCTGTATTCAATTTTCTTGAAAGTATCCGTAAGGCTGCTAGAGAGAATTGGTAAAGCTGCGAGAGAAGAGCCCGTGGGGAGGCCGTGATGCAGTAGGTGCTATGCAGCGAGTGCTTGAAGATAAGACGAATATCCGGTGAAGTCGCTCAGTTACGAGTAAGAAGTCTTCTTTGCTTGATCTTTAAATTTTGGTATCAGAGCCCTGTTTTAAAAATGTCGAAACTTTTTCGCTCTTTCTCTACTATCGATCGTAGAATTATATCTAAAGTAGATTCACATTCAGTATAAGTTGAAACTGATCCAAATGCTGAACATGAAGTAGTAAAGAATCCTGAGAACTGGAATCCTCCTACTCTTCGTTCCTCAAATGTCTATCAAATACCAGCCATGTATATATTCAATAAGAAAACTCTGTTAAAAGAAGTCAAAGTCAAGACAAAAATTTCAGGTCCATCTATACAAATTGTTGCTTTGGACTTGTTCACTGAAGATGAACTTAAAAAATTTCGACAATATGCAAAAGATAAAAAGTATTCCTATCTTCATTTTGGAGGTATTAGAATTGGCCTTGCCCCATTGTTTAGACATGGGTTGAATACTCCATGTATTGCTGACATCTTTGACACCTGCCATAATCATTATGATCATGCTAGAATTGGCACCATCATAGGGAATCTAGCTACTGGATGTCAATATGGCACTATTTTTCCAGACTATGCTATCAGTCTCATTGATAAACATCTAAAAGATTGTTGGAAATTAATGATCGAAGTTCAAGGTTTACAGATGATTGATGATAGTGAATTCTTATCTGTTTTAATCCAGACATCATTCCAATTGAATAATATAGTCCATCCAAAGTTGAAGCAACCTCAGGTAAAAGACTGTGTTACAATTGGAATTAGTAATGCACAGGTAGGAGGAGTCTCATATGACCAGATAGATCTTCCTAAAGATTGGTATTTTCAATATAAATCTCTTGAAGAATCTGTCAAACTAGTTGATAAGTCTAGAAGAGTGACTGTTAATAATGGTCAAGTCCATATCATCCCGAATAGACCAATAATTCCTAGACCTATTCTGAGACCTCACAGACATGTATTACCGGTCATACCTGTTGAAGAAACCTCTTTGCAAGCCTCTAATAGAGAGACAAAAATTACTGAGTCTATTCAAGACCAACCTATTTTATCAACCTCAGAATTGTATATACCTAAAGAAAAACCCTTTTTTGCTGTAAATAAAATGTTTCGAACCTCCACATCCCATTTTCCACCCATGGAAGAATGGCAATATGCTAATCGTCATTTTGAAAAAGGGGGGAAATTAGACTAGAGAGCCTTTCCTTGGTTGCGTTGAGGGCTTACACTTCAATGCCCTTCTTGACTGCGACTAGGGCACATACAAGACTTCTTTAGGGCTGCGTAGAAGGCATCTCCTCTAGACCTCCTCTTCCACCAAAAACCCAAACAAGTGGAGAGTGAGATCACAAGAGATGAGTATTAAATGGCTTAAAGACCTCTCCTATGTATACTAAAACGTTGAGCACAAGTGGAGTTTATTTGGTTGCTGGCCGACCTTGACGAATTGTCCCACAACACTAATAATGTCATATCTCCATGGATACTTATCAAAATCAGATGATCTTTAGATCAATCCTACACCTCTCAATGAGAGGGATCCAAGAAAAATATCAGCCACCATTAATAAGATGACCTACATGGAGTTTGGCCCTAGTTGCCAATTTTAACAATTGGCCATTTCACTGATCATTGCTATACACTATTGGCTTGTTATCCATTGGATCTAGGGTGTTTTCTTCATTGTTGTTATTATTGGAGTCGTCTTTAGTGCGACTTTTTTAACTTTCCGGTCCCGGAATCCGACGGAAAAATTTGAGGTGAAACCTTGAATTGTGTTATGTAAACTAGTTTTTTGACTATATATATGGATTCAACACCCTCAAAAACCCCTAGGGCACTTAGATTGTGCAGGGGTTACCCATCAAACTTGTGATTTCAATAAATTCCTGCCGGATTTTAGAGAAATTAGATTGGAAAAACCCACCTGAAAAACTCCCAAAAAGTCGCACTAAAGACAACTCGGTTATTATTTTCTTACTGTTGTCATAATAGTGACATATAACATCTTAAGAGGTCTGAAAATTGTAAATTTTCATTGGCTAAACATTGGGAAATTTTCTACCTCATAAGTTGGCCAATCTTCAAGGTAAAGTGACTTCACTACAGTTGTCTTAAAATCAATAAGTGCTGAAATGTTATTTGTTAATTTTGGAATCTAACACTTACTTGTCTTGAGAATTTGTTAACTTGGCACTGAAACCACTCGCACATCTCTAATCTCATTGATGGTCTAAGTTGTTTGAGAATAAAAAATTAATTGGTATCATTGTGTTTGACATCTAATTGAAGCATTGCCGAGAAATCATTGGATGGTTGCTCTAAGTTCAAGAGACTTTGATATCTTGATTAAGTACTTGTCATCTTAAGTTTAATTCATATATGTTCTAAGCATCTTGTGGAATATTGTTGAATATTGGCACTTGTATCTTTAAGCACCTATCTTGTCTTAAAATTGTTATCTAATCATTGTTAAAGTACTCTTGCTAATAAGATAATTCTCATTAAGTAATTAAATAATATAAACAAATCTTAACTCAAGATAACTTCACTTGTAATCATCGCATAAGCATCCTAGGACTTAGTTTGCATTAATAATTTACCTCCAAGCATAAGCTTGGTTGATAGACTCCTAGGGCAACCCTTTTCCAATTAGCTTGAGAAATTCAGCCCTTTTTAGTGGTTAACAAAGTGACCTTGTCGTCGTCAAAGCCACAGTTTCTGCAGCGCCGGAGGCACTAGGTGGTTGGAACACAGGGGGAGGTATTGTCAATCAAGTCACTATCTATTTTCCATTGGCTTCCATCTCACAACCTACTCTAAAGATTGTTTCTGAAAACATTTAAGGGAGAGGTTCAACTTCAACTGGCCATTTAATCTAAAATTAACCAACATCCTTGCATCACACATAGATTCTAGGATTTAAGCATCATATAGGTTAGTTAATCATTTGAGCAGCGGGTATCCATCTCATTACTTGGCATTAATTTGTATTAAGCAAGAATTGTGACTCCATAAGGCACTGGTCTCATACTTAAGAAATCTAATCTAATCATTGATCTTGTTAAATTTAACCAAGTAGCTAGGTCACTCATTCGTGTCTCCCAAACAAGTTGGTTCCCAATTTGTTTTCTTTCACCTCATTTCCATAAAGACTACCCCCCATAGCCTGTTGTTGGGAGACAACTAGAACGGAGTGGGTAGGGATCAGAGTGGCAGCCCCCGCCCTAAGCATCAGAGTGGCAGCCCCCGCCCTAAGCAGTTGCCGCAGTGCCTGTACAATCCAAGCAACAACACTATGCAGTAATGCAAAAATGCAAGGATGCAAATGAGAGATGCAGGAGTTAGGATGCAAAACAAATTAGTTGTCCTCAAGACCAAAGAGAGATTAATGCAATCATTCAACCAATGCACCAGATTCAAATGACACTTATGCTAATCAGGTCAGTACCAAAAATCACTTGTAGATCAGCCAAGTCAATATTTGTTAAGCCCTTAAGTTAATTTTTGGTTTTCATTTAGCTGTCCTAGGCTTAATAGGATTAGTTTTAGGACTTTTTAAGATGATTTTGAAGTGATTTATGCCACTGTTGTGATCAACTTCAGATCTGATTGATTGTGACAGTCAAGAAGAGAGGGAGTGCAAGAAGAGACAAAAGCTTAGAGACCTTGAAGCCTTCTCCCAAGAATGAGTATGCCAAGATTATCACCTTCCAAACACCTAAAAACACCAAAGATTAGCCTTCAAACCCAAATATAATGATAGCTCAAACCTTCAAATGTATGTGGCTAGGGCTAGAAGGCCTACAGATGCTAGTGGTGAAGATTATAGGGCTAATGTGGTGGATACAATGATTTTCCAAGCCCAAAAACTTGTTCTAAATTTTATCTAAAGCCTGCAAAACAAATTTGTTAGCCCTCAAACAAAAAAATGACAAATTATCAATGATGAATCACTACAAAACCCTTGCCAAATTTGTGATTAGGCTTGCAAACACAAAGAATTAGCACCAAGGTCAACTTGCAATGCAATTTCCGAGCAATCAAAGGTTGTGGCTAGGTATTTATGGCCTAATTGGGCCTGCAGCCTAGTCCTAGAGGCCTAATAGGCCTAAAGCAAGCGTTTATAGGCTCTTTAGGGGTTGTGGCTAGGCTGAAATAGGCCTACTAGACCTATGGGCAAGGCCTCAAACCTTCAAAACTTCTGTGGCCAGCTCCTGCAAGCAAAAATTGTTAAATTCAAGCTCCAAAATGACTCTAACATCAGGAGATCCACCTGCAAAACCACTTCCAATGTTAAATCTTATGAGAAACTCAGTTTATGCAATGAATTAGACCCTGTAGGGTTAGCGGCTCTCACAAGGACAATAGGCATTGAAATTTTAGAATATGGGTCTTGTAGATCAAGGCCTCTAGACCCTAAATCCACCTCCAAAAGTTGAACAACTTCCTCCTCTTGGTTGGACGGCTCCTTCAAAGGTGAGTGGTGCTCAAATCCTAACCGTCTAGGGTAGGTGAGGGCTTAAGCTCTCAAACATTGGATTTGTCTTCGGACCCTTGAGCCTTGTCGCCTGCACGTTAGATAAATAGAGTCAATACACAAGATCTAGAAAATAATCTCAAAGTAAAAACCACAAATAATTATTTACAAAGTGAAAAATAAGATACAAGGGTTAGAAAATGTATTCACAAATTATTTACAATATCTACAAGAGAATATTAGCTCTAATTAGCAAATAAATTATTTATAACCCAAGTAGATTTTGAAAATAAGTGAGAAATATTTTGATTCCAATGTACTGCCCAAATCCCGTACCATAAGTTGTTAGATACCTAATGCAAATATATAATCCAACCACTGGTTATTGAAACAATAATCTTCAATGGAACACAACTAGAGCTTTAAAATCATTCGGCACATACCATGAATCATCAAGAGAGACACCTTAAATTGAAACCCAAAAGACCTTTTATTATTCCAGAAAAATACCCAGCAAAGCTTAGCTTGGCATCAAATCATCATAAGATGCCAAATGAGGAGCCTCATGCTTCCTTATATAGGAAAAATGAGAGGCATCAACCCTCTCATGTCTCCCAAACAAGTTGGTTCCCAATTTGTTTTCTTTCACCTCATTTCCATAGGGGCTACCCCCCATAGCCTGTTGTTGAGAGACAGCTAGAACGAAGTGGGCAGGGATCAGAGTGATAGCCCCCGCCCTGAGCGGTTGTTGCAGTGCCTGTACAATCCAAGCAACAATAGTATGCAATAATGCAAAAATGCAAGGATGCAAATGAGAGATGCAGGAGTTAGGATGTGAAACAAATTAGTTGTCCTCAAGACCAAAGAGAGATTAATGCAATCATTCAACCAATGCACCAGATTCAAATGACACTTATGCTAATCAGGTCAGCCCCAAAAATCACTTGTAGATCAGCGAAGTGAATATTTGTTAAGCCCTTAAGTTAATTTTTGGTTTTCATTTAGGTGTCTTAGGCTTAACAGGATTAGTTTTAGGACTTTTAAGATGATTTATGCCACTGTTGTGATCAACTTCAGATCTGATTGATTGTGACAGTCAAGAAGAGAGGGAGTGCAAGAAGAAACAAAAGCTTAGAGGCCTTGAAGCCTTCTCCCAAGAATGAGTATGCCAAGCTTATCACCTTCCAAACACCTAAAAACACCAAAGATTAGCCTTCAAACCCAAATATAATGATAGCTCAAACCTTCAAATGTATGTCGCTAGGGCTAGAAGGCCTACAAATGCTAGTGGCGAAGATTATAGGGCTAATGTGGTGGATACAATGATTTTCCAAGCCCAAAAACTTGTTCTAAATTTGATCTCAAGCCTGCAAAACAAATTTGTTAGCCCTCAAACAAAAAATGACAAATTACCAATGATGAATCACTAAAAAACCCTTGCCAAATTTGTGATTGGGTTTATAAACACAAAGAGTTAGCACCAAAGTCAACCTGCAATGCAATTTCCAAGCAATCAAAGGTTGTGGCTAGGTATTTATGGCCTAATTGGGCATGCGACCTAGTCCTAAAGGCCTAATAGGCCTAAAGCAAGCATTTATAGGCTCTTTAGGGGTTGTAGCTAGGCTGAAATAGGCCTACTAGACCTACGAGCAAGGCCTCAAACCTTCAAAACTTTTGTGGCCAGCTACTGCAAGCAAAAATTGTTAAGTTCAAGCTCCAAAATGACTCTAACATCAAGAGATCCACCTGCAAAACTACTTCAGATGTTAAATCTTATGAGAAACTCAGTTTATGCAATGAATTAGACCCTGTAGAGTTAGTGGCTCCCACAAGGACAATAGGCATTGAAATTTTAGAATATGGGTCTTGTAGATCAAGGCCTCTAGACCCTAAATCCACCTCCAAAAGTTGAACAATTTCCTCCTCTTGGTTGGACGGCTCCTTCAAAGGTAAGTGGTGCTCAAACCCTAACTGTCTAGGCTAGGTGAGGACTTAAGCTCTCAAACTTTGGATTTGTCTTTGGACCCCTTGAGCCTTGTCGCCTACACACTAGATAAATAGAGCCAATACACAAGATCTAGAAAAGAATCTCAAAGTAAAAACCGCAAATACTTATTTACAAAGTGAAAAATAAGATACAAGGGTTAGAAAATGTATTTACAATATCTACAAGAGAATATTAGCTCTAATTAGCAAATAAATTATTTATAACCCAAGTAGATTTTGAAAACAAGTGAGAAATATTTTGATTCCAATGTACTAGCCAAATCCTGCACCATAAGTCGTTAGATACCTAATGTAAATAAATAATCCAACCACTGGTTATTGAAACAATAATCTTCAATGGAACACAACTAGAGCTTTAAAATCATTCAACACATACCATGAATCATCAAGAAAGAGACACCTTGAATTGAAACCCCAAAGACTTTTTATTATTCCAGAAAATATCAAGCAAAGCTTAGCTCGGTACATCAAATCATCATAAGATGCCAAATGAGGAGCCTCACGCTTCCTTATATAGCAAAAATGAGAGGAATCAACCCTCCAACTTGAAAATAACGGCCAATAGCTTGAACCATGGCTTGATCCTTGTGAAAAAAAATCGATCCCTTGATTAGTTGGCACAAATCTCGAAAAGAGCTCGATTTTCCTTGCTTACTATGCTGGAGGGATCAAACTTTGACTTTTGGACCACTGGAGAATCTTCAAAGATAGAATTATCATTACTTGTGCAAAATAATTCATTGTTTGGCCCAAAAAATTCAATCTGTTGGGAAAATAGTCTTCCTAGGTCCAACAAATATCTGGACTAGTCCATCCTGCCTTGGAAATGAGGCTTTTTATTTTTTACTTGAATTATTACTTTGAAAATAGCCTCAATGATTTTTTGAATAATTTTTCCACGTGGAGGGAAATTAATCTTTCCCTTCATTTTATTTTTTCGACAATTTATGGCTAATTTATTTTTTATTTTTGCCAGAAAATAAAATTATAGACTCAAGGGGATTACAAATATTTTTCCACCCTCTAACTGGGTCTAAAATATATTTTGGTAATGGTGTTCTAATTATGAGAAACCATTCACCAAAAATATTTAGAGACACACTTTTTACATCAAGATATTACAATGATCAACCCTTGGAAGAGAAATTTACATAAACACAACCTCTTAAGACTCAATCAAATTTTGTGACACAAGACACATGATCTAGTATGATAAAATACATTGAATCGATAACACTAGGACTCACCTAAAATTCTGCCAATGACTCCAACCCTAGCTTTGGGGTATATCTGGGAGAAAAAATTTGCCCATTATTCGTGTTTAAAAACACAAGTAATTGGGGAGGTTAAAAAACTCCCTAGAGTGAAACCCTTTGAAAAAAATCATAGGCTTACTTCGGTGTTTTTACATGGCTTAATTCTCATACTAGAATCATTTTTACAATACAAAAGTAGAATTTGGGATTATCATGATGATAATGACTGAAAAAATTTTGACCACACTTATGTACTCTACATCCTGGAACTGTTGACATGTACATGGTCAACAGGGCACTTGTGGAGGTCTTCGTTTTTTGTTTTGGGTCTTGGATTTCAAACTTTGATCTAATTCTATAAGAAGAAAAGTTGGTTTGGTTTTCCCCTTATGGGATTTTACCCTAGCTTGGGGCCTGTTACCCACCATTTTGTGGGGGATATCCCTATGAGAAAAAATTTCTCCAAGATGGTCTTTAGTTTCCAGCCAGCAACCCCTTGTATCCACCAACTAGCTCGTTGTGCCACCACTTGAGCCAACCACATGGTCCCTCACCCATCTGTCATGATCGTATGTTTGAAGGTGGGCCTCTCGAACCTAGAGGTATGACTAGTTATTTGGTAATTGAGTATTGTAGTTTGCTTATCATGGACACTTCCAGGCATGGATTAATGGGGGGGTTTGGTGGAAAGAGTGTGCTAGGTCTGTGCTCTTGTTCCCTAGACGTCTTTTGAATGTTAACCTTGGACCCTAGTCCCGTGGGATCTCTTTTATTGACCCTTGGGCTTTAGGGATGGTACTATATGGGGAACCCTGATTTTCATTGCGTGGTCCCGCTCCCTCATCCATATATATTACTCCCCTTCCACTCATTATAACCCCATTCATCATTTCTCCCACCTGGGTCCACATTCCTCCACTAGGTCCATATAGGATTAGCTTTCTCCTTCCCCTTGCCCACACCTTGGGTCTGACCTGAATGACACCCCGAAGGTTGATGCACCTAAAAAGAAAAGTAAAAGCATAATTGGCCACATTCAACAAGAAAATGTACCACAAAATGCAAAAGATGGTCGAAACAAACACATTTAGCACGTGGGCAAAGGCCAATACATGAGCTCTACCCCATCGTCATGGCCATCACCCTGGTTCCTACAGGCCCTAGATGAGCCTACTTTACCATTCAAGAACCCATGATTGTCTCAACTCCTGGTGGGTAATGAACCGCTCTTCATTAAAGGGGGTATCCACTGTTATATCTCACACATCATGCTCTTACCCCTTGAGCCCCAAGCAACCAATTAAAGAAAAATCATAAAAAGCAAAAGGCATATAAAGAAGGGTGGAAAAATCAAGGTCGAGGCACCTTATGTACCACGATTGATCCCTCCTATACATTAAATACCCAAGTGTGGGCTTCCCTTTCGTTAGCTACCATTGTACCCCAGCATGTGGCCTAGGGCTGCCCCTTTCATTCCCTACTCCATTCATCTTTTTATCACATGTCACTACCCTTTAAAGGATGTACCTTGGACATACTATCCCCTTTAGAAATAGAAACCACCTAATAGGATACTTGGTTAACCCCATTTGGAGTTTGGAGACATTAGCACGTGTCAAAGCCCACTATGTAAGGGAATGCCATTATGAAGTGCCCACCTGTTTGTTAATGGTTTGTAAGCTCTTTTTACTCAATTTCCTTTGATGACTGTTGAAATTTCTAAGTCTGGCACATCAGAAATTCCTACTGCATTATCTGGTTTATTATCTCCTACTTATTCTTTCCATTAACAAGTTATTTGTAAATAAAAATACCGAAATAAACACAAATGCAGCCTCAACACATATACAGATCAACAACTAAAATAACTGAGACAATCACACAAGGGACACCATTATTTTTTGGACAATCATCCCTGGAAAAACCCAATACAGGAAAACCGGTGCATGCTGCAGCAGATATGAGGTTTTTATTATTATGCAGTTTCTGAATATAACTAAGGTGTCATAGATGGCTCACCCTTCAGAGAATTTCCTTGGCATAAGTACCTCTCCTCGAAGACAAATATTCTGGTTGATCACCCACCGGATGATCGATCCCACAGCAACTATGGCAGCTCCTTAGCTAGACAACGAAAGCTGCTCCAAGCTTCTCCACTGCTCTGCGTCACTCTCCAAGGACTACGTCACCCTCTCAGCGCCAGTGTGACCCACGAAAATCTCTCGCGCTGCCTCTTAGCCCTGCATCAGTTTTTCTAGCCTTTTCGTAGCTATTGGTGCCTGTGTGTCATCCCTCTGGCATTCTGCGTCACCCACGCTGGCCTCCTCAACCTCTGCGTCAGTCTCAATTGCCTCAGCGTCAGCCTTCCCAGGCTCTGTGCTCTCTCTCTAGCACTATCTCTGCCCCTCTGCTATGTATTCTCAGCCTTCTGCCGAACTACCCCTCGCTGCAACAGATCACTGGTTCGATTCTCTCAGCAAACCTTGCTCCAAAAAATCGAACTAACTGATCAATTTTGGTGTATCTCCAACTGACCCTCAAGCCTCCTCTTATACTTTTCCTGTGAGTCTTCAACGACCGAGATTAAGTCCCAAATCAACAGCTAAGATTAGATTTGGTTTGATCCTCGTCTCTTGGAACCTTCTAGCCCAAAATTATATTAATACACATTAATATTTTAATTTTCCTAAGCTTATACTTAGGACCCCATTAAAAATATTAATTATTTTAATATCTCCTCATCCAGGTAGAATTTTTCCAAATGATTTTTGGGTTTTGGAGATCTCATGTGCTTTAGCCTCTCCACCAATTTTCATGGCTAGAGCACATCTGATGCTACCCCAACTCAACAATCCCTCTTAGCGAGGAATGTGCTCTAGTAATGCTCCATCACTAAAACATCACACTGATCCTTCGCATCGATACTTGTGTTGATGCTTGGCCTACTGCTTCACATCATCCGCAATACTGCTTCCTGTACTGTTGCCCATGACACTGCTACATCTGTACTGCAGCAGCTCCCTCTCAATACGCTGCCCATGCTACCCCTAGCACTGCCACTGCTAACTGTTGCACTGCAACTCAGTTACCGAGAAGTAACTAACTGACTTTCCCCAAATACTGACATCCCAGTCAATCTGGAAGCCTCGTGATGCTAAAGTTGCCTCTGTTACTAAACCGTTTTCCCTTTGTTGCCACAGTGCTGCTGCAAACACCTATGTTCCTCTCGCACTGCTACAACCTCTGCTGCGCTGCTACAAACTTTTTCACTCTAGCCTTGCCTTGCTGCTCCACCACACTTTTCTCCACCCGACATCTGTCATCCTGTTACTGTCGTTAAGGGCTCCTGTAGCCGGATGTGATCCAAGAGTTTGGGTACCTCAAGGATCCTGCCCCTAGTATGTAGTCTTCCTAACTACAACTCAATGTCTCCCCACCTCTTCTCTAGAGGTGCATGAGCACTCATGGCACAATCATCATCAGTCTCGACCTCTTTCTCCACCTTAGCTGGAGCTGCCTTTGAATCGGAAGCCTCTCCCTTGTTTTCCTCCCTGGGACACTGGGATGCATAATGTTCTAGCTGCCTAAAATGGAAGCACTTTACCTTGGAGATATCCTTCTTCCTCTTCCCTTATTGTCCCGCAGATGCTAGCGCTGCATCCTCCTCCTCCTCTTTCTTGATTCGACCTCCCTTGCCACTACTCCCCGCCTTGGTCATCCTCTTGATCTCCTCCTGGCGAAGAGTTGCCCACATCTCCTCCCAACCGTGAAGAGTAGCTCTGCCCAAAATACTTTGGACAAATGTCTCCCACTCCTCGGAGACTGCATTCAGGGCAGTCCTGACCATAAATTCTAGATCCAGTCTAGACCCCACGGAAGTAAGATGATCGCGAATCTCCTGCAACCTGAGAAGGAATGGATCTATCTGCTCTCCCTTCTGCATCTGATATGATCGCAGCTGATTCTCTAATAGCATCTTCCACTGCACGAAAGAGCCATGGTATAAGGTGGTCAAGGTGTCCCACATCTCCTTTGTTGTGTTCTTTTCAACAATATGTGGTATGACATGATCTTTGACCCCGTCTAGGATCATGCACTTCGCCCTCGCCATTGCATCCTCATACTTCTCGTTCTCAGCTAGGTCAACTAGGATAGCCACGGTTCTCAAGGCAAAGTCCTTGATGCGATGTCGATCTAGGACTGCCAAGATCCTGGCCTTCCAGATTACAAAGCTGGAAGCCCTGTCAAACCTGTCCTGATCCCTCAATTCATTCATTACCTTCTGGACTCCCTCCGAGTCTCAACTCCCCTCCTGGAAATCTCCCTCGAAGTCTTGATTTCCCTTCTGGAAATCCTTTGGCCAACTATCAAACCACTCCTCTCCAATCCTCCTTGCAACTGCAACTTGGATCTAGATTCCTTGGCTAGAAATCCGTCGAGGTAGTGACTCCCTGTACCTTGGTCCCGCCTCCTTAGAAACTGTTATGCTTCAACAGAAACAGCATCCCACCAACTCCTCAAATCACAATCTACCCACAGCTCCCCGAGCTTCGACAACCAAAGAAACTGAGCCTTTCAGGCTCTACGCAATCTCGGCAATGGCTAAATATGCACCTCCTAGCCACAATGTCGGTCCTTCCTGGCTAAGAAAGATGATCGGGCACTACATAGGTTTGATCTGCCCCTTTTTGCCTCTATGCTGACCCTCCTCTTGGCTCGAAATGATGATGCAGGCTCTGCATCACTTCCTCTCTTGATGCTACTACTTTGGAACAACGTTGTCTCTCGGGACCGCTGCTATTGCTGCAAATTTCATATTTCTGTTGGTGCCTTCAGTTCTCCTGTGATATACAATGCTCTGATACCATGTTGAAATTTGTAACTCTGACATGTCAGAAATTCCTACTGCATTATCTGGTTTATTATCTCTTACTTGTTCTTTCCATTAACAAGTTATTTATAAATGTAAATACTGAAATAAACACAAATGCAGCCTCGACACATATACAGATCAGCAACTGAAATAACTGAAACAATCACACAAGGGACACCATTATTTTTTGAACAATCATCCTCGGAAAAACCCAATGCGAGAAAACTAGTGTAGCAAATATGAGGGTTTTATTATTATGCAGTTTCTAAATACAACTAGTGTGCCAGAAATGGCTCACCCTTCAGAGAATTTCCTTGGCAGAAGTACCTCTTCTCGGAGACAGATATTCTGGTTGATCACTCACTGGATGATCGATCCCACAGCAACTACAACAACTCCTTGTTGGGTTGTGTTATATTCTTTCCACGACTAACCTACGTAGTGAACCGGGGGGTTAGAGGGGGGCGGAGCCCCCCTTCGTTGCGATTGCGCAGCGGGGCGGCAGACTGAGGGGCGGCGGCCCCCCTTGGCCGAGGGTTTGAGGGGGCGGGTGCCCCCCTCTATGGGGTTGGCAGCACCCCGAAAAAAAAAAAATGGACCCTATATTAGGTGGGCCGAACTACCTATGGTTTCGTCCATGTTTTGACGCAGTGGTTTGCAGTCCATGGTATTTAGAATGCTTCGGCATGTATAAATATGTATTGTAATATTGAAAGGAACATAATGAAAAATCAAGCTGGTAGTCTCGGTTTTGAGACCCAGTGGGAAATCTCTGTGTATATGTGTTTTATGTGTTATGCTCTCGCATTTTTATTTTTCCTGTGATTTAGAATTCGTATGCAGGTAACTTCTGTACGGGGTTAAAACCTACACTCCTTTGTTGGACAACGAACGCTGCTCCAAGCTTCTCCACTGCTCTGCGTCACTCTCCAAGGACTGTGTCACCCTTTCAACTCCAGTTTGCCCCACAAAAATCTCCACGCTGCCTCTTGGCCCTGCATCAGCTCTGCTAGCCTCTACGCAGCTATTGATGCCTCTGCGTTAGCCACTTGGCTCTCTGCCTCAGCCCTCTGACCTTTTGCGTCACCCACGCTTGCCTCCTCAGCCTCTACGTCAGTCCCAGCTACCTCAGCGTCAACCTTCCCAAGCCCTGCATTGTCTCTCTGGCACTATCTCTGCCTCTCTGCTATGTATTCTCAGCCTTCTGTCGAACTGCCCCTCTCTGCAACAGATCACTGGGTCGATTCTCTCAGCAAACCCTGCTCCAGAAAATCGAACTAACTGATCAATTTTGGTGTATCTCCAACTGACCCTCAAGCCTCCTCTTATGCTTTTCCTGTTGAGTCCTCAACGGCCGAGATTAAGTCCCAAATCAATGGCTAAGATTAGATTTGGCTTGATCCTTGTCTCTTGGAACCTTCTAATCCATTAAAAATATTAATTATTTTAATATCTCCTCATCCGGGTAGAATTTCTCCAAACAATTTCTTGGTTTTGGATATCTCATGTGCTTTAATCTCTCCACCAATTTTCATGGCTAGAGCACATCCGGTGCTACCACAAATCAACAATGACTACTTGCACTAGAAGGCTAGGGGACGCATTAGATCTTATGCAGGAATGCAGATGGTCACCATTTTGGGTTTCGCCTCCCTATACGGCATCCTAACCCTCCAGAGGGGTACATTGGCACATGTAGGGTATGTGTTGAGAGCCATTGGCCTCCACAGCAGTAGACAGTACTTCATGGATCCCCAGAGATGTTTAGAGATTGCACGAGATTCACTTATTGGATGAGGAAGATGCACCTGGTTCACCATGCCCAGCCAGCCCCATAGTTGTACCATGCACTTGGCAGATAACCCAGGACTTCTATGCTGATATGGCATCACTTACAGCATCATCTGAGCCCTTACAAATGGTCTACAGGCATCTTCGACTTACTTGGAGGCCCACGAGGTCATTTGTGTGCTCTCACACCCATTGGCAGCACCACAAGTTTATTATGTAAAGAACAAATGGCCAACCCCTTGCCCATTATTTTTGGGAGTCCTATTCATCATTATGGCACTTATAGACTTCATCAGGCCTCTTAGAGAGCCCAACGACATGTGTTATTGATCATTCGACCTCTTCAGAGGCTTGTTATTTTGTTTATAAACTAGTTTGGTGGGCTTATCACCAAAAGTTAGTAATTTGCACATTTTTTTATTCAAGGGGCTAATATAGGCTCAAGTAGCTAAATTGAACTCATTAGGAGTGTATAAATACAAATTATGAGAGTTCATTTCTCATCATCACTTGGTCTAGACTTGTATCTCTCTTGAGATTTTCGTTATTCCTTCTTGGTGGACGAAATTTTGGAGCATGGATGAATTTTGATGTATGGATTATCTTTTATTATCTTGGAGCTTCTTAATCAACAAGTTTATTGATGGTTGGATATTCTCTTGCATGTAAGTACAAATTTAATAATATTTATTCTTTTACTTTGTCACATGCATTGATGATGAGATTTCCACTATACTAGGGTTTATTGCTGCATGCATTTACTGCGAAATTGTGGGAATATGTTTCTATATAGCATATCTTTATGTATGGGCCATGTATGTTGAACAAATTTTCCTAGGGATAATTCCATAACATAATTTATCTTAACAAGCCATCTCATCTTGCAAAACAAATTATAAAAGCTTTTAAGATCACTCTCCTTTGCCCTAATGACAAGAGAAGTTGATCTTGAAGCCTACTTGACCTAGAAACGAAGTCCATTCTCATATTCTTCTTGACTCCAATCTCCACAAAGGATTAGGCACTGGTCTATCGTAAGGTGATCACTTAAAGAACCATTTTTCTTCACCTCTCCTTTATTCTAGGTCTAGCCACATTAAGGCTCCTAGGGCATCATTTTCACGACAAACCACCCATAGAAAAATTTCGATCTATTGGCCTCCACTGCGTTGGTGTGTCTCCTAGGCCTCCTCCAAATTTGAGGGAATTCCAACGGTGGGGTTGTGAGATATCCCAAGCCCTAGCCTCAAGATTGGTTTTTGCCCTAAGTTTCCCTAGGCTAGTTCCTTATAGGGATCATTTTGCACCTTTAAGTGAAAATCATTTCTTTGATACCCTTCTCCCCCTGGTTTAGGTCAAGCTCATCATTGGTTGCTAAACTCCCTCCCACTGACCTAGCCTGAGTCCCCTTGGTCTCGTGTGGTCCCATACCTCATCAAAATCAATTCTTCAAAAACCACATGGGAAACCAAGTTCTATAAGGATTTTATGGATTTGGAAGCTTCTTTACAATTCACAATCAATTTTTAAAGGTCCTCCACCAAGGTATTATTGTTTTTTCAAGAAAAATTGGGCCCTTGGACCTTGGTGGTTAAGTCAAAGTCAAATGTTTTAGGAAATTAGCTCTAAATAATTAATTTTGAGCTAATTAAAATGGAATTAAATGATGAATTCCAAAATTCCTCAAAAATAAGAAATCAAGGGCCAAGATTAAAAAATCTTGAAGTATTTATCAACGGCCAAGTTTATTTTGACAAGGATCAAAGAAACTAGCCGTTATTTTTCCATTTGTTGGATTTACCTATAAATTAGACAGTCATTTGAGTCTCAAGTCACCTTGATCTCTGGCTAGAATTGTTGTTGAAGCATTGTGTAAACTATAGTCATGCTAGGAACTATTTTTTCTATCATAATAAAAGACTTTGGGGTGCAATTCAAGGTGTTCTTGCTTATTGATTTGTGATATGTGTTGACTATGGGCATCTCTATGTTGTGTTGAATATTGGTAAGATCTATTTTTTCATTAGATGGAGATAAAATCATACTATTGATAGTTTTGGGCTGATCTTAGGTGGTTTGATTCCCCATGTGATCTAACAGATTATTTTTTGAGATAAATACATAGTGTTTGCAGGTACTTCAGTCCTTGGCCTCCGAGTTCACAAACTTGGGCAAGAATCATTCTTACTTGGATCTCTAGTTTTTATATGGTGGACTTAATCTTCGGTTGGCCTATAGTGAATCATTAACTTTTCTAAAGTATTTTAGCCATTCTTTCAAATAAAATAAAAATTGAAATAATTATTTTCTCAAAATCCATTCAAAAAACCCATGTATATTTTGTAAATAAGGTTGTAAATTTAAATTGTAATTTATTTTTTCTAACTTGGGTTGGGGTGTATATATTTGCGGTTTAGGTGTTTTAATTTTCATTTTTGCATGTTAGATCAAGGAGTTAAGTGGAAGGAGAGCTAGATTTAGGCCCTTGAAGGTAAGATCTAGTCTCTTGCGTGAAAATTTTTAAACTGAAATTCTACGATTGTGGCCACTAATCTATTTCTCCTATTATTCACAATAAGTTATTTACGAAATCCCTTGAATAAATATTAAAATAAATTCTACTGCAGTTATCACACAATTACCCAGAGAAAAAATTACATGCACAAGAACCAATCACATCAACACAATTATTTTTGGACAACTGCCCCCAGAAAAACCCAATGTGGGAAAACGGTGCAGTAGATGAGGGCTTTATTAATCATCAGCAGCAATTGTTTTTACAAGGAATGATTTTACAGAGAAACTGAAAGAAAACACCTGAGACTTTCCCTTTGAGAACTTCTGACACTTTGGAGACCCTACTCCCATTTTTGTCACCCCTGTGTCACTTTGTGTGGCCCAGCGTAGCTCTGAATGGCTCTACGTCAACCTGCATAGGCTCTGCATCTCTCCTCTAGATTGCGTCTCTCTCTACGTTGTCTCCCATTGTCCCCACGTCACCTCCTCCTGTGTCAGTGCCTGCTGTTAATGCCCTCCTCTTCTTCCACCCTACAACTCTCCCTCTAAAAGCGGTCTCCTCTACTTGAGAATCCTCAAGTCTTCTCTTATACTTTTCTTGTTGAAAAATCAACAAACGAGATTAAGTCCCTAATCAATGGCTAAGATTAAAACAGACTTGATCCTCGTCTCTTGGAAGCTTCTCACCCTTATCTTTATTAATATTCATTAATATTTTTATTTTCCTAAGTTTAGACTTAGGAACCCATTAAAAATATTAATTATTTTAATAACTCCTCATTCGGGTGGAATTTTTCAAAATGATTTCTGGGTCTTGGAGATCTCATGTGCCTTAGCCTCTCCTCCAAATTTCAATGCTAGAGCACATCCAATGCTACCAAAAATCAACACTCCTTCTTAGTGAGGAATGTGCTCTATCAATGTTTCACTATAGAAACATCACACTGATCTTCCGCATCAGTACATGTGCTGATGTTTGGCCTGCTGCCTCACATCCCCTACACTGTTGCTTCCTGTACTGCTGCCCATGACACTATCATTGCCATTGTCGCACCTATACTACAGCTCCCTCTCAACATGTTGCATCATGTTTCCCATAGCACTGCCACTACTAACTTTTGCAATGCAACTCCTAACACAGCCTACGGCAGACATCTTATACAGCTGGGCGAATCGCATGATCTAATAATTCTAAACGGTCTCCCGCGCTTCCCAGAATCCCACTTCTTCACGTGTAGACCTCACGGTGGAGGAGCTAGTGTGGTGGATTACACCTTAACCGGTCGAACAATGCTCCCTTTCATCCAGAATCTCTCTGTTTCTCCCATCCCTCTTGCCGACCATGCACTGCTTTCACTTTCTCTTCAGTTTGATCCCCCCCAACCAACCCACCCCCCACCCCAATCCCCAAGTAGAACCATCTTCCGTTTTGATGAGGGCGACCCCGACATTTTCTCCTCCTCACTCAGACTAATCCTCCCCGACTCGGATGACTTCTCCCGTCTCGAGACTGTCTCCGATAAGTACCACTGTCTCTCCTCAACAATCTGGGAGTCGGCGCTTAAATCCTTTCCACACTCAATTCGGACCCCCTCAACCTCCCGTAAGACAGGAACTTCCCCCATGAACAAATGGTACGATACAGATTGTAAACTCCTCCACCAGGATCTCCGCCAAGCCTTCCGCCAGTCTCTTCCCTCATACTCTATCATCCAAAAGAATTACCGTCGCCTCCTCCGTCACAAAAAACGACAGTTCATTTCCCAACAAAGACGAGAGCTTTCCGCCCTCCTTACCCATTCCCCCAAGCAATTCTGGGGCAAGATCCTCCCTCGTCGCTCTCCTCCTCCCTCCGATCTCGATCCAGTCTCCATGTTCTCTCACACCTCCCGCCTCTACGACATTCCCGGACAATCCCAGATCCAGGTCACTTCTCCTCCCCTCTCATGCCACCTGTTCACTGATAAAGATGTCAGGGAAGCCATCTGGGCGATGAATAGCAGCAAAGCAGCGGACGAGGAAGGATTCCAAGCCGAATTCTTCAAGCAGGGCATCCGACCCTTAGTCGGATACCTGGCAGATCTCTTCAACCATGTGGTCCGGGAAGGGTTCCCCCCCATATGGTCCCACCATATTATATATCCAATCCATAAGTCAGGGGATACCTCGGATCCCAACAACTACAGGACAATTATGGTGGGCCATACATTCTCAAAACTCTATGCCACTATCCTCCATAGAAAGCTTTCTGGCGATTTTGAAGAAAGAGATCTCAGGGCCAGAGGCCAAGCTGGTTTCAGGTCAGATCATCAGACCATTGACCACATTTTTACGCTCCGTGCTGTGATCGAGGAAGCGCGCCACCAGTCCTCAAAGGTGTACTGCTGCTTTGTGGACTTCCGGAAGGCTTTTGATTCAGTCCCGAGAGAGGATCTTCTACAGCGACTCAAAGACACCAATACCCCCAACTCCTGGCTGATTGCTGTTATGCGTCTATACGAGTCTGTCCTGGGCCGTCTTCGCACGGTGGGGGGACTGTCTGAGTTCATCCGGAGCACGATTGGAGTTAAGCAGGGGTGCCCACTCTCCCCCACCTTATTTGGGATATATATTGATGAGCTCGAAGCCTTTCTGCGGGATCACATACAAGAGTCTGACGGTTGCTATCTTCATCAGGTTTTGATCTATATCTTACTCTTTGCAGATGACATTGCACTCTTATCCTCATCACCAGAAGGTCTCCAGAGGCAGCTAGATGCATTAGCCCTATTCTGTGATATCCGGAAATTATCAGTGAACCTGAGTAAGACAAAGGTAATAGTCTTCAACGGGTCGAAGAAGTCTCAGGACCTCCGATTCCTCTTCAAAGGAGAGAGAGTGGAGATTACCAATAGCTACACATACTTGGGAGTACAGTTTTCGGGCCCCCGGTTCAGTTTGCGGCCAGCACTGCAACCTCGGATCAATAAGGGATATGGCTCTCTAGCCATTTTAGAGAGACAATGTTTCCGCCACCACTTCCAGGACATCTCGTCCAAATTGAGCCTTATGGACGCCCTGATCCGACCCACGGTCCTGTATGGATCGGAAGTTTGGGGCCCCTCCTTGCTTGAGTCGGATTGGGCAGCAGTAGAGAGAGTCCAAACCCTTCTCCTCCGACGTATTATCCGTTGCAAGCATACTATCCCACACCAAATCATACTAGCCGAGTTTGGTACGCCGCCCTTCCGCCTTGAGACAGCCTTCAGACTGGTCTCTTTTCTTCACCGAGCCCGGAGCTTTGCAGATACACTGAAAGGACGCGAAAGGTACCCTTATCTAGCCTACTGCTCTTCTGAAGCCATCGACCGCACCCAACCAGGAAAAGCCAAGTGTTGGTACACAGGAGTCTCGAAGTTCCTCGAAGCAGTGGGACTCCATATAGATCATCTCCCCCCCTTTCGGTATTCCCTGAACGCCCCCAGAGGACTCCCCCCAAGGCAGGAACTAAACAAGATCATCAAGGAAGACATCTACAGGCGGTTTATCCAGGTCACATGGGTTAACCCCCCGGGGGGACTGCGCCCAAAGATGGCGTTCTATGCAGAGCACTTCTTAAGTATCAGAGACGGGCTTATAGTTCGCCCCCAGTACATGCTTCGACATTGGATGCATGCTCTTCGGATCCCCCTCGGGCAGTTCAGAGTTGGATCACATAGGCTCCGGGTAGAGACAGACCACCAGATAGAGAGAGTTGACAGGACTTGCCGGCTATGTCATACACAGGAGGTGGAAACCGAATGGCACTTTATCTTCGGTTGTCCGATATATTATGAGATCAGAGGTCGCTACCACTGTCTGTTCAGAGGACCACAGAACCTATCTAGCTTCTTCAGCTACACGGACCAGAGATGTGTCGCACTTTACATCCAAGAGACTCTAAACCACCGGGAGCATATCCTCCAGCCTCCCGCCCGACCCAGCACTACTCGTCAGATCACCTCTTTCTTCAACGTACTCCCCTCAACCCGAGGAGTCAAGAGATCAACCAGTCCATGTACCGATCAGTCCGGCTCACACAGATCGACAGACTCTCGTTTAGTTAAGAGGAGAGGCCCCTTACTTACGAGGGCCCAGCAGCAGAACCGCTCCAGGCATCTCCCCCAGAGGCGACCCAGGATCAGTAGATCACATAGACAACACAATGGGATGCAACCAGCGCCCACCGCTTCAAACCAGCAAACTTTGCTGAACTACCCGCATCTCTTTTCTCTCGGCCTCGGATGTTAGGAGTAGAGGACTTCCACATCCGAGCCCCCAGGGTCTTCTTCACCAGTGAGGCTACGACGCAGTCTAGACATCAACAGGCGCGGCCGGGATCGGAGCTCCATTCGCTCTTCCCAACCCGCCTCGTTTTTAGTTTTTAGTTTCTATCTCTCTTTCAGCATTTGTCTTTATGAGGAGACCGATTGGTTCTCCTACTGGGCGCAGCCCCCTTATGTAACCGACAGTCCCTTTGACCTACTTTGTGGTCATTCGTTGGACATTAATAAAATTATCTTATCTTATCTTATCTTATCTCATTTTGGTATCTAATGGTTGGTGGGCATCATTGTTGCGGCATTAATATTCATGTGTAACTCTACGAAACTTATTTTTTGTGGGCAACTTCACTATGCATTGCTTGGCTCCTTTTAAGCCTTGGTGCATTTTGTTTTTGGTAGTAATACCAACAAATCATAACAACATGTGTGACTCTCCATTGTTGCAATATGCGACCTATTTTAGATTTGGCTAGTATGGATTTTTGAATAATTTTTCAAGGCACAAAGAATTTCTCGTTCACTACCATACCTAATGTGCTCTCCTATCTTCTAATGTGCCTTACTGCCTCCTATAGTTGCTGCAATATTCAAGCAAGGGTCTTGAAACTTGCAACCTATGTTTGTGGTGTATAGTTGAGAATTCATCTACCATTTTAGCTCACAAAACTTCCTTACAAGTCGTTTTAGCATTCCAAGTTTACATGGTTAGTGAGATAAAGGTCTTCATTGAGCCTCTTGGAGTTTGATTTGACAACAACTGGTGTTTCCATGAGCTACATCTACTAGTGTTGAAGAATCAAGGGCAATGAGGTGTAGTGTGATTCTTCTTGACTCGATAACAATTTGTGAAGCACTTTTACAATTATCTTAGCTTGATCTTCTTCTTCATATTAGTGTGTGTGTTTCTTCAAAGTGCTACCAAAAACATAAAGACAAGAACACAGATGTTGGCTCTTTGCCAGGGCCAAAACCTCTCTCTCTTAGAGAGGAAAACCCTTTGGTAAGTTTCTCTTATTGATCAATGCCAAACCCTAGACCCTTGACAAGAATATCCTCCAAGCACAAGTCAAGTCATTCCTTCTTCCTGCACTTTGTTTCCTGGCACTTCGTTCTCCTTCTCCCGACACTTCGTTCCCTGACACTTCGTTCTCCTACTTCTTTCGGCAACTGGTGATAGACCTTGTTATGTTTAGTTCTAGAAGAGATATTTTTCCTTGATCCTTAGTGAACTCTTTCACATAAGATGATGCCTTCCTTCTCTTAACCAAATGAGCTTCTTCCTTGAGATGTAGGTACAGACTTAGTTTGACTATCTTGCAGCCCTAATTCCTCGCACATGTGGTGGTTTGCTTAATGTTGTAGGCTCTTTTCTCCTTTGCTTGAGTGCTCTTCTTCTTCACTTGATTGGGAGGTCTTATAGGCCTAGTTTACTAGCCCCAAATGGTGAGGTATATCAACTGTGAGTTACTGCTTTCATAACCGCAGAGACAATCCTCCTTTTCTCGCACACGTGGCTGTAGCTTGCACTAGAAACAATGTTCTTAAGCTCGGTTGTATGGCAACCTTCTTCTTCACTGCACTTGGAGATCCTTTCTTGTCCTTCGTTCACCCTTTTCTTCCTCTTTTTCTTTGCTAATTTCAAAGATAAGGGTGCATTGTATTTAGAGGAGTGGACAACCTCTATATATAGAGGACTGTCCCTCCTTTAGGCCGACTTGAGGCCGACTTGACATATTTAATCATCATTTTGCTGCTTGAAGGATGCCGTTGCAAGGAGGAGACTTTGACTTTGCTTGGAGGTATTCTTTTTGACTCTAATACAATTATATACATGGTGTAACATGCCCTTAAGGTCTTCATTATTTTCTTTTGACTCCTTGACTCACCTATAGCACTCAACATGTGCTAGACCTATTTCAATGAGCAAGAAACTCATTGACATATATTATAAAAATAATATTTCTTTTCTTGAATAAGTACAAATATCAAAAGTACATTTATGAAGACCGAACCTAGTTACATTTTCTTCAACACTCCCTCTTAACTAGGGAGGTATTCATAAAACATTACAAGGTGTTTGGCTATTTTTCAATCTTGAAGAATTCACATAAGAGAAACCATGTTGGCAATCCATCTGTTATAACATCATAGTAACCAACATTGTTTCCACAACAAGGCCTTGACTGACAACTCTACCTCTCAATAGATGAGAGTATGACCTTCTAGGACTATTCTTGTCTTGGGTTCCCGACCGTCAAAGAATATCAGTCCTCTTGCCTATTCTTATCTTGGATGCCCTACACATCCTCAAAGAGTATGGATGCTAGATGATTACCCAATCCTCCCATTCTTTCTTCCCAAGTGAAGACAAGAATGTTGTGTATATCACTTATTCTCAATTGAGGAAGACATGCCCAAGTATCCTTTGACAAGGTACTTGTCCAAGTTCCTTTGTAATTGGGAACTTGTTATAACTCCCTCTTAGCTAGGGACTTGTCCATTCATCAATAACTTCTTCTTCATAGGTCCTTCCACTGTTTGATCTTCTTCTTTCTTTCGATGTCATGAAGTCTTGGTTCAAACTTCCTTTTGATAGGGCACCATCTATCGATCACTTTCCTTCCTGGTTTGTCATGTCATTGCTTCCTTAGTGGAAAGTGGTCTTCTTGTCATATATCAGGATCTCTTGTCATGTGACTACTCCTTTGTTATCTTGTCCATGCTTCGGAATACTCTTCTCATGGATGCTTTGTTGAACTTGCTTGTTCCCATGCTTTGGTCGAGTAGCCCTTCGTGAATTCATCCTGTTATTGTTTCAACATTAAGTTTTGCTGGATGGCTTCTTTATCATGACATCTTCGTAGAGTAGAATCAATTATCTGCACCTTTCATATCTCCAAGGCCTTCATAGGTGTCAAGGGTCCTTTGATCTTTTTCTTCCTTCGTCGGAGTTGTCATGCCTTCTTTCAGGAGATGTCTTCAAAGTATCTTGTCAGATAGTGATTCTTGGTGATCATGTTGTTTTTGACATGCTTGATCTCTTTTTTCATTTGCTTCTTCTTGAATAGATTGGTCAACCACTTTCTGCTCCTTGTGAGAGCACTTCTTCATTGCTTGCTTCTAGGACTAGTTAGCATTTCTTCTTTACTTGTTTCTTAGTCCGCAATCTTATACTCCTTATGTGAGTATTTTCTTTTGTTGACCTTCATTGCATTGTAATACATACCTTCGAGCATGTCATTGGTGAAAGGGATTCTTTCCTACTTGCTCATGTTATAGAATTATTCCCAGGATTCAATAATATGCAAATGATAGCATGACTAAATTTTGATACATACATACCTCATCTTGATTCTCCTTTGATCATCTTAGCTTCATTTGGTTGTCCTTGGTGTGGCCCTTCTTGCTTCATCTTAGCTTGCCTACATATCATCCTTTTCTTGAATCCCATGAATGGGATTCCCAATTGAGACGTTTTGCTTTGGCATGAACCTTCTTTTGAAGATTCCATCACTGAGGATCTTAAAGACCCTTGCCTGCAAATGCTTCTTTTATTTTGATGAAGGAGGTCCTATTCTAGGTATGCTTCTTCTATATGAATATCTTGAGCTATGTACATCATGCTCCTATATTCTAGAAGATATTTCTAACCGTGCATTTTGTTTTCATTTATAAATGTTCTTTCTACATGAATATCTAGAACTCTATGTACTTCATGCTTCTAGATTCTAGAAGATGTTTCTAGCCATGCAATTTTATTTTATTCCTACATGCTCCTATCTTACTCAAAACTTTGAAAGAAGACTTTAAGTAAAGAGTTTGACTTAGTCATAGTAGAGATCCAGAGGATCTTCTTTCTTTTGCTTCTTTTCTTCTTTTTTCACCTCGAGTCATGTGAGCTTCTTCCCTCTTTCTTTTGTTGTTGTTGTCCTTCTTAAGCTTAGGACAATTCCTTTTGTAGTGTCCATATTCTTGGCATCCATAACATTGGATTTTGGACATATCTTTGTTGTTCGTTCTTCGTGGACCAAATTTGCCAAATTTTCCCTTTCTCTTGGCCATGGTAGCAAATGCTTGTTCCATTGATCCCACCTCTTCCTTGGCTTTGAGTCTGGTTTCCAATGTTTTGCATAGAGACCACATTTCACTTAGTGCGGTAGCTTCCTTCTTGGCATATATGCTAGATGTGAAATTGCCCCAATCCTCAGGTAGAGCATTGAGTACTACAGTTGTCATTTCTTTGTTGGACATGACTTCCCATAGCTCTTGAAGTTGATCTCTCATCTCAAAGATCTTCATGAAGTAGGGAGCTATTCCTTCCTTTAATATCTCCATCTTGTACACTTCATTTCTTAGAGATATCACTTGTCCAACTGTGGTTACCGAGAATAGCTCTACTAGTTTATCATAGATTTCTTTTGATGTTTCAAATTTGGAGACATAAGGAATGAGAGAGTCTTTGATAGATTCTATTAGAATCCTTTGAGCTCTTGTCTCATCCGTATTGTACTTGGCTAAGGCTTGGGTTTGTTCCTTAGTAGGGATAGTGATATTCCCTTTGACATGTTCCAGAAGTTCATTCTCCTTGAGAAGTAAATCAATCCTCTTCTTCCATGCAAGAAAGTTATTGGTACGTACCAATTTGTTGCTTTCCTTGCAAAAAGACATTGATGTATATTCAGAAGGGTACATATACTTGATAGATTTTTAGATGTAGTGGATTTGCTTTCTCCTTGAAGACTTGATGGCTTGCCTTCCTAGGATCTTGATGTTCTTCAAGGTTCCTTCTCCATGTGGACTTGCTTGATGATGAGATTTGCTTGGTTACTTGTAGATGATGTAGGTCCCCCTTTAATTTTCTCTTCTTTGTAGGTGCCTTTGTGTAAGGCTCTTCTTCTTGCTATGTAGTCTTCCTTGATGAATGATAGATTGTAGGCCTTCTTGTCCTTGAAGTGATTGAGACTTCTTAGCTTGATGCTTCAACTTTGTAGATGTCCTTCCTTGATGAGTCACCTTATTAGTGTTCTTGAGATGCCCTTTCCTTGATGTGTCACCTTAGCTCTGACACCATGTTGAAGAATCAAGGGCAATGAGGTGTAGTGTGATTCTTCTTGATTTGATAACAATTTGTGAAGCTATTTGACAATAACCTTAGCTTGATCTTCTTCTTCTTATTAGTGTGTGTGTTTCATCAAAATGCTACCAAAAACATAAAGACAAGAACACAGATGTTGGCTCTCTATCAGGGCCAAAACCTCTCTCGCTTAGAGAGGAAAACCATTTGGTAAGTTTCTCTTATTAAAGCTTCTTATTGATCAATGCCAAACCCTAGACCCTTGACAAGAATATCCTCCAAGCACAAGTCAAGTCCTTCCTTCTTCCTACACTTCGTTCTCCTTCTCCTGGCACTTCGTTCTCCTTCTTCCGGCACTTCGTTCCTCGACACTTCGTTCCTCCTACTTCTTTTGGCAACTAGTGATAGACCTTGTTATGGTTAGTTCTAGAAGAGATATTTTTCCTTGATCCTTAGTACTCTTTCACATAAGATGATGCCTTCCTTCTCTTAACCAAATGAGCTTCTTCCTTGAGATGTAGGTACAGACTTAGTATAACTATCCTGCAGCCCTAATTCCTCGCACATGTGGTGGTTTGCTTGATGTTGTAGGCTTTTTTCTCCTTCGCTTGAGTGCCCTTCTTCTTCACTTGATTGGGAGGCCTTATAGGCCTAGTTTACTAGCCCCAAATGGTGAGGTATATCAGCTGTGAGTTACTTCTGTCATAACCGCAAAGACAATCCTCCTTTTCTCGCACATGTGGTTGTAGCTTGCCCTAGAAACAATCTTCTTAAGCTCGGTTGTACACCCTTCTTCTTTGTTGCACTTGGAGATCCTTTCTTGTCCTTCGTTCACCCTTTTCTTCCTCTTTTTCTTCGCTAATTTCAAAGATATGAGTGTGTTGTATTTAGAGGAGTGGACAACCTCTATATATAGAGGACTGTCCCTCCTTTAGGCCGACTTGAGGCCGACTAGAGGACAGTAGGCCGACTTGACATATTTAATCATCATTTTGCTACTTGACGGATGTCGTTGCAAGGAGGAGACTTTGACTTTGCTTGGAGGTATTCCTTTTGACTCTATTACAATTATATACATGGTGTAACACGCCCTTAGGTCTTCATTATTTTCTTTTGACTCCTTGACTCAGCTATCGCACTCAACATGTGCTAGGCCTATTTCAATGAGCAAGAAACTCATTGACATATGTTATAAAAATAATATTTATTTTCTTGAATAAGTACAAATATCAAAAGTACATTTATGAAGACCGAACCTAGTTACATTTCCTTCAACAACTAGTTCACAACATTTATCTCATCCCAATACCACTATTTGTTGTACCTATTATAACATGGATCGACTTAGAGATAATCTTAGCCATTGATTAAGATTTAATCTTGGCCGTTGGAGTCTCAACTAGAGAATATAAGGAGTCATCGATGAGTAGATGGAGAATAGATTTTGCAGATACTTAGTGATCTAGTCAATTCGAGAGATTGAGTAGCAAGTCGGATTTCTAGATCCGAAAGAGGCAAAAGCGAGTGACTGAAGTATTCCATAGCACAACTAGCCCAAATCAGTCGCAAGGGTTGAGCGGTTTTTTCTGACGGGTCACAATTAGGGCTGTGCAGGTTTCCCAAGAACAGCTGCGCTACTGCGAGTATCATGCAGGTTTTCCTAGCACAGCTGTGCGAATTGTCAAAAGCATAATCAGCCTGCGCAGAGGTTGGATGACAAATTTTCAGAGGTTGGGGTTTGCTTGTAGAGGGAGAGAATTTTCTCTCCAAATAATTTTGGTCAGTTTCTTGCTGTTTGGATAGCTAGCTAGGCTTCCAAAGATTACTCAAAATTCACTGTTGCATAATAAAATAAACCCTCAACTACAACACTGGTTTTCCATCTTTGGGTTTTTTCGGGGACTTTTATTCAAAAATAACTGTCATTTTATGTGTGTGTTAGTATTTCTTAGTCCCTATTTATGCTTTTGCAATATTTTATTTTTGGTGAAGAAATTGCAGTGTGATTAATTTGGTATTAACCAGAAAATTAATAAACTGTTAATAAGTTAGGAAATTAATTCCAGTTGCCTTGTTTCAAGGGAATTTTCACATGGTATTAGAGCGATGTTGATGGATCAGAGGCTTAGAAGAGAAGAGAAAAATTCGCGCCTCAGAGGGAGCTACAACAAGGGTTTTTCGGTGGGCCATGCAGGTTACCTCAAAACATATGCACATATCGCATGAGATTTCCTTGTAAAGTTGGGCGGGTCACGCGAGTACAGACAAGACAATTGCGAGCGTAGATAGAGGGCGTTGCAACTCAGATTTTCACTGAGCAGATTCTTTGTTTGAGGGTAGAAGGGTTTTGTAGTAGCATAATCAACGTCGGGTGGAAGAGGAAGTGCACACAGAGGGGAAATTTCTCTCAGAGGGTTTCTAGCCTAGAAATCCAATTTTCCC
>APFE030892587.1:18876-33962 GCA_000404065.3 Pinus taeda
TACAATTTTTAATTAAAAAATTAAAAATAACAAACTGTTAAAATACAGCTATAAACTTTTTCCACAGATAGTATTGGTTTTTCTTCATTTACCATTTATGACTTCCACCCTATGCGAGGAAATTCCATGTCATACAAATTTTACATCAACATCCAAATGGGAAATTACACTCAATGGCATGACCAACCATCAAATATCAACAAAGACCAGGTCCGAAAGAATTAATCGATTGACTGTAGTTGTTAGTAGAGACGCATGGACACAGAATCCACTAAATGCAGGCCCACTCCAGCTTGCTACATCAGGGCAAACATAATCGACTAAATGCAGGCCCACTCCAGCTTGCTACATCAGGGCAAACATAATCGACTAAATGCAGGCCCACTCCAGCTTGCTACATCAGGGCAAACATAATCGACTAAATGCAGGCCCACTCCAGCTTGCTACATCAGGGCAAACATAATCGACTAAATGCAGGCCCACTCCAGCTTGCTACATCAGGGCAAACATAATCGGTTTGGAGGTTTCCACTAGTTGCAGATTCAAACCCTAGTCCACCGCAACAAATTCCCATGGAGTGTGTCTTCACCAACCGTAACTTACTTGCGCTTCCCCTTCATTCATCGGTTGTGCCCAGGTGAGCTGTTAACCCTCTGAGCTTCTTCTCTTTTCTACGGTGGACACCAAAAACATTGCTCATCTGCTGCCATGTCTGTGTGTTTTATTACTCTGTTTCCACAAACTAAAACAGGACTACGAATGTTTTCTGTTTCACATGGATACATAGCTTATACAAAAATATAGACATCTAATAATATTTCATAAGCTAAGGCATTGCATTCAACCCTTATCTGACACCCAATTTTTGTAGTTGCAGGACCAATCCAAAATGTTCTATGTTGTTTGTTCCTCATTTGGTTCTCTCTAGGACTGCAAAGTTACATAAATTCTGCATTGTCAGAGCAACATCCCCAAAAGAAGAAGCCACTTCAAATACATCACTCACAGATGTTCAAGAGGCTCCTCAAAAGCGTAGAAAGAAAGGTAGCTGTTTTCTTGCATAAATGTTTCCTTTACTTGTGAGGAAAGTAGGAGTACGACTAGTCGTTTCAAGTATTCTGTTCTTCTCCATGAGCGCATTGTGGGTTTTTTTCTTTTTCTTTTGTTGTAGTCATTGTCGAGGGCTTGTGGGATGCTACAATGAATCGCTACCTGCCTTTGTTACCCTTGACCTGATTCTTTCGGAATAGTAGGTAATGCTGTTTCAAGCTCAAAGAAGACATCCCCTGTTATCAAGAGGATTGCGAGGAGAAGAAAAAGTGAAGAGAAAACAACTTCAGCAGACGTTAGTGGGAGCGATGTGCCTAAGAAGAGTAGGAGAAAGAAAACCACTGAAAATAAAGAAGAAAAAAGTATGGAGTTGGAAGCAGATGGTGAGGAGGATGATCATAACTTTGAATATGATTGGCCTCCTTTGGTATGCTGTTTTGGCTTGGCGCAGAATGAGTTTATTCCTACTGTTAGGGTATCAGACAGACAAATGGATGAAGATAAGTATTCTACATGGAAGGGCTTGCAATGGAGTCCTCCAGAATTTGTCAGGGCACCGGGAGGACCACCATCCAATGTTGCTATTGCACTTGCAAGGTTGGGAGGTAGAGTAGCATTTATGGGTAAAGTAGGTGATGATCCCACTGGTTATCAAATGGTTCTCACAATGAACAAGGAACATGTCCAAACTCGTGGTGTTAAATTTGATCCTTATGCATCCACAGCAGTTTCCTACATGAAGGTAACCCGTCGGGAAGGAAAATTAGGAATGGAATGTGTCAAACCATGTGCAGAAGATGGTTTTCACATTTCTGATATTAACATCGACATACTGAAAGAGGTATTCTTATAGTCATCCACACAAAATGTATACTTCTAACTTCTTTTTTCGCAACATTTTCCTTATCTCATGTGCTTGATTAGTTTCCCCTTTTATATATTTGACCTTTCCCATTTTTTATATTTTTTTGGTTTGGTCCAATTTTTCGATCATTTTACAGAAGCAGACTGCTTTGTAATCACTATGTGCTGATAACCACAGGCTGGAGTTAGATGCTCTTTATTTGTGACTAAATATTTAAACTTTTCACGCAGGCCAGGATGTTTCATTTCAATTCCATGGTTCTTCTTGAACAATCCATGCATGCTACTCTTCTTGCTGCAATCAAAATGTCAAAAGAATTTGGGGGAGTTATATTTTTTGATGTAAACCTCCCTTTGCCACTTTGGAGGTCTCGAGATGAGACAAGGAAACTTATCCAGAGTGCATGGAATGAGGCAAATGTCATTGAGGTAACCATGCAAGAATTGGAATTTTTGATTGACGAGGATTATTTTGAGCGAAAGAGGAATTACAGGCCTCAATACTACGCACATTCCTATGAACAGTCAGTTGGAGAAAGAAAAAGGCAACGACGACGGAGGTGTTATCATTACACAAGAGAGGAAATTGCGCCATTATGGCATGATAACATAAAGATTCTGTTTGTCACTGATGGCACCTTCCGCATACACTACTACACACCTACATTTGAGGGTGCATTAATAGGAACAGAAGATGTTCTGGTCACGCCATTCACGTGTGATAGGACTGGTTCGGGTGATGCTATTGTAGCAGGTAGTCATTGAATGCAGTCACATTGTTCAAGGATCTATCTGAAGAGTTCTTATACTTCTAATAGAAGGATGATATGTCGATGCAGAGTTCAACATTGTTAGTAACTGTGTATGTCTTGCAGGCATTATCAGAAAGTTGACTTCACAACCGGAGCTATATGATGATCAAGTGCTGTTGGAGAAGCAATTAAGATTTGCTATTTGTGCTGGGATTATCGCACAATGGACAATTGGTGCTGTCCGGGGATTCCCAACTGAAAGCGCAACACAGAATCTGAAGGAGCAAGTATATGTACCTGCCTTGTGGTAGGCTATTTAGAGGTTTAGCATAGCTCCATTGATGCTGCAAGGTAATGTATTATTGTATTAAGGTACCTTTTGTCTCGCTGGACACTATATCATGAACTTTGCCTTTCAGGTTCTTCTCATGGGCATTGCTTTTGAGGATTCGATATCCAGCTGTGGCACATATTTTAAGAGACAAATTTATGGATTTTCACAATTCCTGTCAATTCCCTCCGCACCCTTTTTCATTTTAAGATGTTTGATATGATGAGTTTGTATATTTTGTTTACATGTTATTGCTTTAGTCATAAATTAAACAATGAGTTACGACACATAAGAATCCGCTACTATCAGTCATCTGTAATTATAATGTTCTTCGAGGTACATTCCTTTTCTTAGATCTCAGCAAGTCTGCTAGATTTGTGCATGATGTTTTTAGTCATTCTATAATTATTTCACTTTTTGTAAAATCAGGTTTCAATGTGTAGGCATTAATATTAATGGAGTCTCTGTAGTTATCTTATTGAAAATGCATTGTATTGAGTTGGTTAAAACACTGGAGAAAAGCAAATCTGTTACCAGACCTGGTTGGGTCTGAGGTGCTGGGTCTGCCAAGTTGACTTGTTCAGACTCAGTGAGTCAAATTTGTGTTTGTTTTTCCAGTGATTTTGTAACTGTTGGGTCTGAGGGCGTGGCGTGTCCCAGTCAGACCCGGCTGGGTCTGCCAAGTTGACTCACCCAGACATACCAAGTCAAATTTTTGCTTGTTTTCTAGTGATTTTGTTACACTGTTGGTTCTGAGGGGGCTGGCCAGTCTGAGGTGTGCTTGTTTTTCCAGTATTTTTGCTGAATTTCTCGGACCATCCTTTGCAGCCTACATTCAGTTGGTCATTTTAGCTATCATCTTTGTCTATTTATGTTGCTGCTGCTGCCAATAATTAGCAAGTGTTCACTATTAACCAAAACATAGGAGAAATTTCATTCAGATTTTCCATCTAGCTGATTCTAGATTGTTTTTTTTCATATTTACTGATTTGCTTATTTCAATACTATGCACTTTATTTGTTATATTGTGTATTTCTATTCGACATGAATTCTCATATTTACCATTCTTTTGCACTGGAGAATGTTTCATATCTGAAACTGTAATTGAGCTATTATGAGACAGGGAAACTGAAGCTTTTGCTTGGTGCATTCGTTAATATGAGTAAAATAATGTAGCCATTACTCATGGGGAGGAATGGGGTCTTTAAGAAAGTGGAACAGAATTCCTTTAGTTTGACAGATATTTGAAGGGGTTTTTGTGAGTCCAAGCAGAGAGATGAGGACAGCTACCAATAGCTGAATGTTCTTCCTGAATCTAATGGTTTTGGGAAGACCACAAACCTAATGGCTAGTAGAAGCCAAAGTCTTCTACTAAATGTTGGTTTAAGGCTGACCACCAACTTTGGAATTCAACTCCTAAGGCTGAGTAGTTCTTGGAACTTTTCCAAATTTGGTTAGAAGTTGATGTCTTCTGCTGATTGGAAGTGCTCACAAATGGCGATTTGAAGATGACTGCAAACTGATGGTGGTTTGAAGATGACCTCAAATTGTGAAACTTGGCTCTAAGGCTCAACTCAATGAAGGTGTTAACTTCTACTGAAACTGAACCTATTTACAGTGCAATTTACTTGTAAACCTTTAAAAAAAACTATTTGCAAGTTATTGTTATATTGATTCTTAATGTGAATATATGAACAATGTTGCTTCCCCCTACAAAAAAAACTAGAGTGCAGTTGTGCCATTCCAATAGAAGTGCTCATGTTGGAGATGAAAGACCATTTTTGTAAACTCATGTGAATGCTAATCACTGTTCCTAATTTTATTGTTTTAGTAATAACATACTTGACCAGAAAACCTGTAGTAATAGATGTCACAAGGAAGATAAAGCTATTATAAGCTTTTCCAAAGCTGTTGAACACCACGCGTTTTTGCTTCCATTCCATGGGTGGGGCGTCTCCAATTCCCATATGCATCAAATTTTAAGCAAGGCCAACCTCAATACCTTGAGAATAAAAGTGAACAAAGTTGAGGAAAGAAGTGGTAATGCTTTGCCAACACGTTGTCACGGTTGACATCTTTGCTTGGGCTTTCTTTAAGTGACGAAATTGGTCTTAGAATTACATTAGTGAATTGGCTTGAAAATACACACTCACTTGAACACAACATTGGTCAGTTTCTTGCATCTATGACTGAAAAGAGAGATTGAAGCCATTTTATTAGATACTCAACCAACACCTCTTTTAGACTCTTGATTGATGAGTGAAGCGAACAAAGTTCCTTCTATTAATTAATTCTCCAAAAGTCTTGGAATATCAAAATATCCATGAGGTACAAATATTATATAAAATGTGTGAATAAGAATGAAAGATTTACAAATGAGAACGAGAGGCTCGCTTATATACCAAGCAAGTGTCTCTTCATGAAGAGTCATGTCCTATTAGACATGCCTCTTCAACCTAATTACTAGCTTAACTAACTATTATTTATGATTATTATCTTTACATTATATTTATATTATTTATATATTTTATTCGTTATATTGCCTTCTTCCTCAAAAAGCTTTGTTCTCAAAGCTTGTCGATGAAAAATGTTTGATCTCTTTTTCGGCTTCGAAAGTCTTTATGTCTCGGAATAGTCATCCTCGTCGATACAAGTTGATATGATCTTCTTAGTGACAAACAAAATTGTCGCACTAAGAAAGGATCAGACCATCCCAGGTTAATCTTCTGTATAGCATTCTGATCACTGGAATTTTGTAACGACTTGTTAGCATAACAGTGGATTGAGGTTACATCACTATTATCTGGAACATCAGTTTGTTGTTTTGGTTCTGAAAGGTACCAATACGTAGCATGGTTGATTGGTCTACTCTTGTGATTCAGATGTCGATATGGAGTTTTTAGATTTTCTTCTGGCAAAGATGTTATTGAATTGGTTATGGAACATTCACTTGGGATGTCCATTGTCTGAACTGCAACATCTAAGTGTGTCGTTTCTTCAATTGACTTGTCTTCTTGAGTTGTCATATTCACTGGATCGGTATTTGTTCCCTTATTCTCAACTTGAACTGTTGTGACTGGGGATTTCGATACTTCTTTTTGAGTGACTTGTTCCAACTTATTTTTTAATGCTTTCTTATTCTCCTTAAGTTTCTTAATTTGATTGAGCAGAGTTTGATTATGGTTTCTCAGACGTAAAAAGTTCATTGGTTTTTGATTCATCAACCTTATTTTCAGTGTTTTGAATTTTAAGTTTTTCATCTTTTAGATCTCTGATTTGTTTTAATAAATTTTTATTAAGGTTCTTTAAATGCAAAGTTTCATCTTCTTGTTTTGATATATGTTGCTTGAGTTCTTTCTTTGAGATTTTAGTCTTCTTCACTTGTGCCAGTAATTTTTTGACGTGGTCCTTGAGACGAGAAATTTCTTCGTCCTTTTCCATTATTTCTTTGTAATGTATATCCACAAGATTTTTATGTTCGCATTCTAACACTTCCTTGCTTTGTTGAATTTTTGTTATTTTGTCATTCTCTTGATCTTTTAGCTGCACTTTCTCGGTACACTGGATAACATCATTATGTGGAAGTGATGATGGATATAGAGAATCGAAGAAGGAATCCATTCTCTCTCTCCTCAGCTCGTCGCTCCATTCTTGTAATTAATTGTTCTATATCTCTTGCGATTGATTGTCTTTGTTCCTTACTCATGGATTCCATATTTTTTCTTTTTCTTCACTTCTTTTATCTACCTTTTTTTTTTCAACAATTTATTTATTTATTTATTTTTATTTTTTATAGGATATATTCTCTCTCATTTTTTTTTACTCTCTTTTTATATAATTTCTCTCTCTTTTTTTGTTTTTGTTTTGTTATTTTATATATATTCTTTTAATCTATAAAATATATTTCACTTCTCTCTTTATAAAAATCTAATATATATATATATATATATATATTTCAAATATTCTCCTCTTCTTCTTTTTCTTTTGTTCACTCTTTTAATAGAATTTTTATATAATAATAATTTTTTTAATATATATAAATATAATATATATTATATATATTTAATTTATATATAATTATAAAATTATAATTATATAAAATTTATATACTTTTTTGAGACCCGCTTTTCCTTTTATATGTAACTATATAAGGCTTATATAGTATCCCTTTTATGTTGTTATTCCTCCTCCTCTTAAAGCTCCTGTGTTTGATTCAAAGATCCATAATATGATGGCCAAACCAAATATCTCAAGATCTTTGATAGCAGTTAGGCAACAAGGAGAGGAACTGATAAGAAAGATTTGTTTACAATTCCAGGTAAACATGATAAGGATAGGAACTCCCAATAAGCATAAATGGGAACTTCTCGATGGTTCAATTCACGAGACTGACACAGATTTTCCTCCCTGGAAAAATTTCATCATTAGAAACCAGGATGGGAAATTGTATAGAGTCCTCCCATCCCATCCTGATGATCCATCTATAGCAGCAAAAGATTCAATTGCTGCCACAAACTGGACAAATCTGGCACTATCAAGCCTTGAGAAATATTTAAAAACCAGATTTGACTCTATTGATACTGCCTGTTTTGAATTGAAGCTTATGATGGGAAGAGTTTTGCAAAAGCAAGATTACAACACTGTTTGTTTAAATGAAAGTGTAAAAACTTTGACAAAAAATGACCAGACAATTGCACAGAGTTTAGATAAACTCTCCCTATCTACAAAAAGAAAGATTCATGAAGCATCTGTTGCTCATGGAAAAGAAATCTTCAAAGTTTCTAGTAATCTTGAATTGGTTAAGAAACAAGTTAGAAGTAACCAAAGGAATTGATTCCTTGAAGAAAAAACCAAATTCAGATGTCTATAAGACAGCTACTCTTTTCTCTGAACCCAAGAGTACGCTTCCATATTCACTTACCTCTTCTGTTGAAAGTCTTATCAAGGCCCCCAGCGCTATAAATTTTCCTCCACCAACATCATCACATCCATATTCTTTATTTGCTAATCCTAGCATATTCAGCCCAGTTCCTACTTCATCAAAGCAAAAGGAGACTGAAGAAAGTTCACAAAAATATCGACCAAGTTTCTTATTTGGAGATATTCCTCAAGATGACTCAGAAGAAAATAAAGATCATACAAGTCTTCACAAAATTGATTCAGTACCAAAAGTGGAAGAGCTTGAAGCTTGTATTGATAATTTCTCTAATCAAGATAAGGAACAATTTGGTATTTCCATTCCAGAAGAAAATACCGAAACACAAGTCCATGCCACATCCTCTAGATCTAGATGGGACACTACTTGGAATCCTGCTCCAGACAGACGAGATTTAATGAAGTCAGAATATCATAAAGATTGGTCTGCCAATTCCACATATTCGTGGAATATTGATAATTGTACAGAAGCTGAAGTCATGTCTGTTTTACATTCAATGCTTGTTTGTTACAGAACATATCTTTCAGATGATATTGGCCCAGTAAATGCAACCAGAAGGATCATAGGAGGGTTTGAGGGTACTTTAGATTCATGGCTGAAAGCAGAGACAATAAAAGAACCTAATCTTCTTCCACATTGGGAACAATCAGTAGTTTTAAATGAAGATGGTTCAACCTACATGGATCCTGTTACTAGTGTGCCTGTAAATAATATGATCGGCAAATTGATCTATAGCATTACAGTAAATTTCATTGGTTTTCCCCAGATTACTAATGATATTACTACTGTAACATTATTGGCCATGAAGTTGCATAATATGCAACATTTTGATGAATACTTCAATGAATATCTTCATAGATTACATACATTATCACCTGAGTTGATATTAGAACCCAAATGGAAAGAGATTTTTGTTGCTTTTCTTCCTCAATGGGTCTCTACGGCAATTGTAAATAAACTGCCAGGAAAGATTGGGGATTATAAATTTGGGATAATTAGGCAAGCAGTCAAAGCAATCATAGTTGAGCTTTGTTCCCAAATGAAGACTGCTAGGGCTGCAACAAATCCCAAAAAGCCACATGGTTATCAACAGTTGTGTAAACAATGGCACCTTGGAAAACCAGACAATTCTGGAGGGCATAGAAGAAAGAAAAAACATTGGGATGAGATAACATAGGACGATATTGTCCTATGCCCGAATCTAGCTTTCGGTGATCTATTCAAATCTGTCCTTATTGTAAATCTGGTATATATTACAAAATCTCGGAACTTAGCAACTCCCAGACAAACTGCTCTGAGCTCCTTCTTCAGACTTGACCAGTTTAGTTGACCTTTTGCCCAAAGGCCAGAAGCATATTGGCATACTTCTATGCCATTTTTCTTATCAGGAACTTTCTGACATAGGGCTGCTCCCCATCCTTCATAATTGGCATCAGTCATGATGATTTTCTCCCAGTCTTCCCTGATTGGAGAAAGAGATTGAATGCTCTTTACTTTTTCTTTTATTGATTTTACAGCCTCTGTGCATTCTTCATTCCATGGGATAGGGGATTTCTGGAGTCTTTTATTTAACAACTTTCTTTCCTGTGCACAATGTTTGATAAACTTTGAAATGTAGTTGAGACTCCCTAGAAACCGCTGCAACTGAGTCTTGTCTTTGATCTCGTCTGGAAAATTATCAACAAAATTCAGACTTCTTTGGATCACAGTATATGAACCATACTGTATGTTGTATCCTAAGAAATCATTTTTTCCTCAGAAAATTTGGATGAGACGTGACTCTTGGTACGGTCACAATCTTTAGATTTGAACGATTAAAATTATTTAGATCACACTTTTTTCTCCAATGTTATCAAAATATCTTTTACTTTTAAAATACCATGGCTATTACCATGGGTTGTTTTTAAAACCTCCTGTAAAAAGTAATATTTACCTTTCACGTAAGAGCTTTTGTATCATGGGTTGTTTTTAAAACCTTCGTTAAAATGTTCTCCATGTAAAAAGCAAAACGTATTCCTTTTGTTTTTTGTTTTTCTTTATTTTTTTCCTTTAACTTTTTAAAATACCATGGCAATTACCATGGGTTGTTTTTAAAACCTCGGCTAATGTTCTCCACTTAAAATGTAAGACTTACCACTGGTTTCTAAAACCACGGGCAATTACCATTGGTTTCTAAAACCACGGGCTTCTTCACGTAAATTTTTTTAAATATACTTGAAAAGATTCCCGCTTATCTTTATTATGCACTTTTATCAATAATGTAAAACCCTTATATATATATTTTTTCACTTTTTGTTTGTTTGTTTGTTCAGAATATATTATTTCCTTTCCTCCTTTTTTTATTTTATTTTTATTTATATGTTATTTTATCTTCTTTAGTGTTCTTTTGGTTTTTATTTTGATATATATACCCTTCTTTATTTTTTATTAATTTTTTTTTTAAATAATGGCCAAAAACCTAAAAAATGGAGAATCTCCCAATATGTAGCGAAATGCTTCAATTATGACAACAACGAGGTTGATGATAGGTTGATAGCCAAAAGCCTGGTGATCAGCCGACATGGCTCTGATACCAAATGAAGCGAACAAAGTTCCTTCTATTAATTAATTCTCCAAAAGTCTTGGAATATCAAAATATCCATGAAGATACAAATATCATATAAAATGTGTGAATAAGAATGAAATATTTACAAATGAGAACGAGAGGCTTGCTTATATACCAAGCAAGTGTCTCTTCATGAAGAGTCATGTCCTATTAGACATGGCTCTTCAACCTAATTACTAGCTTAACTAACTATTATTTATGATTATTATCTTTACATTATATTTATATTATTTATATATTTTATTCGTTACAATGAGGAGAGGGAGCAAAAGCTTATTGGTAGGTATATTATCATAATGCAAACAAAAACCTAAAATTGAGAAGGAAAACTTCTTTGGATCCACAAAAATGGTAGAAAATGAATCCTTATCATGTCAAAGTGAACGTATATGTATTGAAGTTCGAAATCATTGCCTAATGAATTTGTTCTTTCTCTATTTCGTGCAAGCTTGATCAAGTCATTTTCTAGATGTTGGCAACTTTCAGAAAATCGGTTGTGTGAAGGTTCTAGGGATTGATTCGTTGTAGGTGATTGACGAGTTGGCCTTTAATATGTCTCTGAGAACCAGTGTTGCGGGGGAGTGCCCCCCTCGATCCCGCTCCCAATCCGCGCTCTGGGCGGGAGCGACTCGCGGGTGCGCTCCCTAAAGAAAATTGCGCTCCTTGCCTTTTCGGGAGCGTTTAGCCTTTTTTTTTTGTAGTATTGTTCCAAATGCAATTTTTTTCGAAGAAACAAGTAAGTTTTGAGTGGGGCAGCTTAATGATCAAGCCTATGGCCCTAGTATTGATATCCAATTCATCCTTTTACTTAAATTTTTAACATTACCATGAAATGGCTCAGGATGTTTGAGAGTGGTTCTGACCTCATTGGATTTCATATGGAGAAAGTAGAATTTTAGATTTCATTCAAAATCCAGTAGACTTCTCAGTTTTTCAGGATTTTAGGATTGGTGGATTGCAATGTTTCCATTGAATTTTGTCATGTATTAGGGTATGGAACTTGTATTTAATCAAGAGCACAAATCCCTCTGTGTACCTTGATGTTAGTGACATTGGTTGTCGAAATCCTCTATCATGATTTGCCTAAAAATGTATGCATCACTCAAACAAAATCTTGACTTGACATGCTATGCTTTTTCTATCTTATGTTAATGCTTAGAGGGTGATATTAATGACAAAGATCCCTATACAGATATAGAGGTAATGACAAAGATACCTTTGGATATTAATGCTTAGAGGGTGATATTAATGACAAAGATCTTGATTTTCCAACAAGACTAAAAAAATAGACATTTCTCGTGGTGGCAAGAGGCCCAAGCATAAGAAATAGATAATAGATTTACTTGCCTTTTCCAATTTTTAGTAGTTTTTATAACTATTGACTTTTTCATATTTATTATGATATTTTTTTAAACCATATAATAATATATGACAATTTAAGTTTGAGGTTGGCAATTATAACTCATTAGTAATGAATTATGAATGTGATGCTTCATGAAAGTTGAAAGTTGTTTCATTTCATTTCATTTTATAACATTTCATTTCATGTTAGATATTATTTGTTGTAATGGTTACACTTAGCGTACAAGTACAACTTTGGTGATCAATTATGATAAATGTTATATATTGAATTTTGAAAGCTTGAAACTTTAAGTTTGATGAATCATGAGACTCAATATGTTGTATGTTACTATGTTACTAACTTGTGGACGTGGTTGATGAAGATTATAACTTCTAGATGATTGTTGTTATATGGTTCAATCTATGTTTTGTTTGTTTGTTTGTTTGTTTAATCTAATTCATATTTCTACATGTTTTTGTTGACATTTTTGTATCAAAATATAAAAAATGCTCCAAGATTTGCTCCCAAACCAAGAGCTTTTGAAATGTCACTCTTGCACCCGTTTTTGCTCCCGCTCCCAAGTAACACTGCTGAGAACTAATTCCCAAGCTACAGTAATGATGCTCAGAAGGTATATGTATACTCATAGCTGTGGACGGGCACACAGATTGGAGGTAAGAGAGGGCTTGTGAAGTTTCTAGATCGCTGAGCATAGAGAGGAGGGTCATGTAGAGGGAGCTTACACAAATTAGATGGGCGCATACAGTAGTAGATAAAACACTTGGAGAAACCCACCCTCAGATACCAATGAATAGTTGCATAGATAGAGAAACCATTGAAGGGGAGATAAGACTAGAGCATTGATCTAACAGGCTTTAGAGAGTGCAAGACTTTGGTACCATTTTTGAACTGCAAACCAGAATAAAATGATAAGCGTCAGTTGCTTTTTCATTACTATCATACACATTTAAATACATCTTTTTGATTGTTGGATTCATCTTCTTGGACTCTGGATAACCATTCATGTTCCTCGCCATAAATGATAACCCTATCAGATTAGGTGTCAAACATATATATAATCTCTTTGAAAACATTTGGCTAAAATGAGTCGATCATCTAGTCGGTTCTTGGTAACTTAGACTGGGCAAAGACTTGATAAGATATGGGCTAATTTTTCCAAACAAAATAGATTTTTTTAATGTTTGGATTATATAAACTTATGAAGGGGCTCATTAAGTTATTCATCAGATATAGAAGTCAAATTGGCTGACTTGTTTTGCTGGCACTCCCACATTGTACTCATATTGGTTGTACACTTCTGTCCCATTGGCCTACTTTTGTGGTCATGTGTCTGACATTAATAAAACTGCTCAGAATTTGACTTTCAAATACTTGAGTTAAACTTTCTGCCGTTGAGTCAGACATGCATGCAGCATGTTTACTCTCAGGTGTGTCAACTCAACTTGTTTTCTATGTTGAGCCGAGTTGACTCAGGAGGATTTGGTGATGGTCAAGTTTTGTAAAAGGGGTAACTTTGAGGCAAAGATACCGATAACCAGAACTGTAAGCTTGGACCCTGAACAATAAGGACAAGACTGTTTGGCATAGTCTGCATGTAACACGTGGAATCAAATAATGCATAAGCAAAGAGATATGATATCATCCATATCAGTCCTGCCACTGAATAGTGGTGCTAAGAATTGTTTATTTAGCAACTATAGAAGACCTCAATGTTGTCAGATTTGGATCAATTCTTGCAAAATCTATTGGTCCAACTGATTCTGGGGCTGTACTAATTAGTGCTATACTTATTTTTGGACATTAGAGGCCATTTAGAGCTTCTTTGCTTATGTATTTTGGTTTGGATAAGGACTGCACTTGGTGCTATTTTGGTTATATGCACCCATTGTAAAATACATGAAAAACTTTGTCAATTTGTGTATGATGGTTTTGACTCACATGGATGCACATGAATATATTTTTTGGTTGACTGTTTTTGTGGTCTGTTTTTATCTGGCTTTGGTTTCTGGGGTTGACCAGTTCAGTGACTGTTTTGGTTCTGATAACATTGAGAGCTAGAAGCTGTAGCAAGTGCAGAGTCAATGCAGCTAATTAAAGTTAGTCCATTATGCGAAAATAACAGTTCAATTGGACCTTCTTTTGATGTTTGCAAATGTGTCAGAGGCTTGCTTGGAAAATGTATTTTCTTCTGCAGGGAGGTGTTGGAGCACTTACAGCTTCATACATAATGTGAAAAGAGACAGACTCAATGAAAACCGGGCAGAAAGCTTGGTTTATGTGCACTACAACTTGAGGTTGTTGATTCATTACTGTGATCGGGCTTATGACGATCCAAAATATGAAATTTGGGACAACCACCCAGAGGATGACAATTTGGAAGATGGCACTATATATCTTGAAGAACTGGAAGAGGAACTTATAAGGGATGAAGATGAAACAGCTGCAGCAGCCATGCCACCTCCACCATTCAGTGGTAGTGCTTGAGTTCCAAGTCTTGTTTTTTTGCTGTCGCCACCTCCATCTACACCCTCACATGGAGGGCATGTGCCTTCTAGTTCTGGTCGTTGGTCTGTGCGGGAGACTCTTAGAAGACCACCACGATCTGCTCATATAGTAGACTCTCGTGGCAAGGGCCACATGCAGTAGTAGATAATAGATTTACAGTTTACCAGTCTTTTCTAGTTTCTACTAGTTTTCATAACTGTTGAGTCTTAAGTCCTTGACTCTTTCATATCATAATGATATTTTTTATAAACAATATATGACAATGACAATGAAAGTTTGAAGTTTGAAGTTGGCAATTATAACTCATTGGTAATGATTGTGAATTATAAATATGATGCTTTGTGAAAGACTAAAGTTGTTTCATTTCATTTCATAATTCATTTTATAACATTTCATTTCATGTTAACAGTTAGAAACTTAGATATTATTTTTTGTAATGGTTAAACTTAGCTTACAAGTACAACTTTGGTGATCAATGATGATAAATGTTATATATTGAATTTTCAATTTTGAAAGCTTGAAGTTGAAACTTTAAGATTGAATTTGATGAATAATGATTCACGAGACTCAATATGTTGCAGTTGTAATATGTATGTTACTAACTTGTGGATGTGGCTGATGAAGATTATAACTTCTAGATGATTGATGTGATATGGTTCAATGATCAATCTATGGTTTTT
>APFE030892587.1:41410-58769 GCA_000404065.3 Pinus taeda
ACCTCTGCAATAAAGTTGGCCAAGAACCCAAAGTTTCATGATCGTAAAAAGCATATCAATACTAAATATCATTTGATCCGACATCATGTTGAGGCCAAAACAATCCATCTCCGCCATTGTTCCACAAATGAGCAAATTGCAGACATCTTCACCAAAGCGCTTGGAAGAGAAAAGCTTGAAAGATTCAGAACAATGCTTGGACTCACCAACATCCCTTCAGATTAAGGGGGGGAATGTTGACACCTAATCCTCAGTGATTGGGGAACTGAATGTGAACAGTCATCGAGAAGATGAACTGAACAATCACATTCATGTATATATTAGATAGCTGGCTAAATGAATAAACGCATTTGTTTTCTGGAGTTACTCCTAGCCTGACAAAAACCTTAAAATGTTCAATGCTAAAATGTTAGTTGCAGCAGTTCACAAGGAAGAGGACTCAGGAGGCAAGCCCAGTGGGTTAGTTCCAGTAGTTGACTGCTTTGGTCTTCATGCAGGAGCTCTTGGTGTCAATACCCTGTACTGGCTGCCTCTATTTCATGCCTCATTTGATGTCTATGCGGGGTCAGGCATTATAATCTGTTTCGATGGGTTTGCACTGGGTATTATCTGTGAATGTGGTGAAGTCTGCCTGTGAGGGTTTCCTTGGGGGAGGGCGAAAGAAGAGAGAAGAGAGAAGAGGCAGTGGTAGCCTGTTAGGCACCCTATACTTGGAGTTATGAGGCATATTTGCAGACCATGCCTAGTGTGTGCTGAAGGCAACAGTTGTTTGGTGGGAGGGCCTAGCTACATCAAAACCTTGGTTGGTCCATATCATGCTCTGATCAGTGATCACTACCCCAGTTATGGCAGATCCTGTGATGGTAGATGATTGATAGTTACACTATTCTATGTGCTTTGTTTGTATGACTGATGCTATTAGTTATGTACATTCTGCACTTTTTTTCAGCTCTTCTTGTGCAAGATTTGGTCAAATAGTGTCCTGTTACTGTCACACAAGAGTTGTTCTCTGCTCAATAGATTGTTCTTCTCCCTTAGTTGCTTGCAGACTGGTGAATTTGTCTTGAGGAAAGGTTTGAGAAATTTATTTCTGAGGTATTTTTAGCTATTCAACTGGTTGCTGTTTAATTTTTGTAATATATTTATTTTTATACTGAAGCAAGCTTTTTGTGCTTCCGAAACTTGTAGCCTTTTATGTCCAGACTCCATCATTTTGTCAAATGATTTTCTCAACACATGGTTTTTGTCAAATGATTTTCTGCATGTCTTCTAGGTCATAGGCCTTGTTAAATCATTTTTTAAACTGTTTATTGTATCTCAGAATGAGAAGTTTGATGTTTGTTTTATCTAACAATTATTGTGTTGTATATTAACTCAATCAAATTGAATATGGCTTATAATAGATACAAAATAATAACATCTCAATATAATGAATAAATGCTGTCACAGGATTAACATATGCTGCATTGACCCTTGCAAGATAATTATAGGTCTAGGGTTTCTCCTCAAATGAGACTAAGGCAAATAAAAACTTATGTGCCTAGTCTTTCTGAATTGCAACCTGGTGGGCCTGCATCAGTGTTATCAGAACTGGCTGGTGTTGGGTCATTTTAGGCCTAAAGTGGTATGTACTGATTTTGGACTGGTTCTGTTATGATCTGACTGAACTGGCTGGTCTTGTGACACTGACTAGGCCACATCCAACCAGCCTTAAAATGTAAAACGAACACTTCCAAGCAATTGAAAACTGTAGATCACACTTCATAAACACTAGAGGTCGTATATATCCTCAATGTTTATTGATTTTCTCTTGGAATTTTAATTTTATGCATCTCAGAGCTTATATCTTGATGTAATTTTGCTACTTGCACACATACATGCGATATAAATCAGCAAACTTTCCATATTTGGTGTCTAATAGTTTGGATTTTGTTATATCTAACAGTGATTTCATTGTATATAACCCAATCATTGATTCTGGTTTGTAAGTGATACAAGATAATACCATCTGAATAAATGAATACATACGATCACAAGATCAAGATTTGTAGCATTGGCCTTTGAAAGATAATTAGGTGTCCAAGGTTTCTCCTTAAATGAGACTAAAACAACAAAAACTTGTGTTCCTATTGTCCCATTTCTATGGTCTTTTTGAACTCCAGCCCTGTGGACCACTGCATCAGTGTTATCAGAACAGGCTGGTTCAAACTGAACTGGCCGGTTTTGGGTCAAGCTAGGCCTAAACTTCAAAGTGGCCTAGCTGCTGATGTGAACTGGTTTTGGACTGTTTCTTATTCAACTAACTGAACCGGCTGGTTTGGTGATGCTGACTAGGCCACACCCAACCAGCCTTAAAAATGTAAGAAAAAAACACTTCCAAGCAGTTTAGATTGATGTATGTGAATATATATATTTTTGACTAATATTTGAATATTGTATGTGCTCGGTTTTTACACTGGTTTTTCAGCTACTTTGGTTTGGTTTGTAATTTGGGTGTATTGGATGTTTGGTTCGATCAAGTCTGTAATTTTGGGGCAAGATGGCCAGTTCAGGGATTGAACCAGCTGGTTCAATCCTTATGTGTCCAGTTTTTCTCTTCAAATGAGACTAAAGAAACACAAAAACTTGTGTTCCTACTGTCCCATTTCTGTGGTCTTTTTGAACCCCAGCACTGTGGGCCTCTGCATCAGTGTTATCAGAACATGCTTGTTTGAGCCAAACTGGCCGGTTTTGGGTCAAGCTAGGCCTAAAGTGGCGTAGCTGCTGATATGAACTGGTTTTGGATTGTTTCTTGTTGAATTAATTGAATCGGATGGTCTGGTGATGCTGACTAGGCCACACCCAACCAGCCTTTAAAAACCTTAAAAAAGCACTTCCAAGCAGCTTATATTGATGTATGTGAATATATATGTTTTTAATTAATATTTGAATATTGTATGTACTTTTTATTTGGTCAATTTTTATAGTGGTTCTTCAACTATCTCTGGTCAGGTTAGTAATTTAGGTTTTAATTGGATGTGGTTTGGTTTTGATCAAGTTTGTAATATTGGGGCAAGATGGCTAGTTCAGGGATTGAACCAGCCGGTGATGTGAGGCTGACTAGGTTGTGTCCAGTAAGTGTTAAAAAATAAAATAAAAGAAAAATAGAGGGGGGGCCAGTCAATGTCAAAAAAGGGAAAATAATAGGAGGCTTTGTCAGGCTTGAAAACGAAAATTTTAAAATAGAAGGGGACCTGTTTATACAAAGTAATGGCTCTAAGTCAAAGATGGATTGTACCATTATATTGCCCATTACAAGCTTTAATATCCTTCTTTGGAGGAAGGGACTTGGAGCTCTTTCCACTAACAGATATGGGTGCGGTTGGTGGTGGTCCTGGACCATCAAGTGCACCAAGTTGACAGGCTGGGGATGGTACCCATGCAGCGGACCATGTGGATGATCCAAAGGATTCAAGTTTCAACAGATGCTATTGTTGAAGATCTTGATGATTTTTATGAATCCATGACTCACATTATATGATATCATCTATATAGTGATCTGATTGTAACATTATATTGTCCATTACAAACTTTAATATCCTCCTCTGGAGGAATGGACTTGGAGCCACTTCCACTAACAGATATGGGTGTTGTTGGTGGTGGTCTTGGCCCATCAAGTGCATCGAGTTGACAGGTTGAGGATGGTACCCATGCAGCGGACCATGAGATTGATCTAGAGGATTCAACAGATGCTATTGTTGATGATCTTGATGATTTGGATTTCTGACGATTTTTATGAATCCATGACTCATGACATGGTATGATATCATCTATGTGGTGAGTTGATTATAGTATGATGATTTTTGGTCTCTCGAGGCCATTCAGAGTCAATGTTATGTATTTTTTTCACAGGATATTCGTTTTGTGTATCTTAAACTGATATATTGATGTAATTTTTCTATTTGCACCTTTATATGCAATGAACTTCACATATTTGGTGCCCAATGGCTTGGATTTACATTGATGTATGTGAATAGTCTTTTTAATAAAATAGAAATTCGAATATTTTATGCAGTGTTGAAAATATCGGTATCGGCAAAATATCAGCGAGGGTCCAGAAAACATCTTCTTGGCAATATCGGCGAAAATACTGGCATAATATCGGCAAGCATGAAAAATAATTTTTTCAAATTTTTAAACATAGCTGATATTACTCGGCGATATATCGTTTTGCCAAAAATATTACGTTATTTTCGAATATCGCCAATATTATCAACAGTGATTTTATGTATTTTTTACCAACCAGTTCTTATATCAGTGCTTCAGTTTCACAATTCTAGGTCAAACGGGTTCCAGTGCTGACTACTTTGGTCCGTAGGAGCTGATATTCATGTATGCCATGCATATGCAAGAGGCATGGGCTTATATTTGTGTCTTGTTGGCATGCAGGAGTTGTGAAATGCACTCTTTGGGCCTTGTGGGTCCACAAAGCTCATATTTTCCAAGCTGGTAGAGATAACACTGTAGGGGTCCATTGTGGATAGATATTGTGGTGGGACCGTTTTACTGGATATATAGGTTGATTGTGATATGTTTGTGCATGTCTAGGGTTCCAAGCTCTCGAGTCAAAATTATCTGATCTCAACCTAATTTTATTAAGAATTTTAGCAGTCACCAATGTAGCCAAATGGTCCAAGTTAAAGCCTTAAGGTGGAGGTAAAGGTAAAGATCAGAAATTTGATCACCCATTAGGGACTCCAAAGGCAGTGCAATACCCGTATAAGGAGGAGACATGCTTAAGTTCATGAATGATGATGAACCATTTTGGGATTGAGAAGACTAAAATCTCAAAAGAAAGAAATCAAACTATTGAATATTTAAGGAAAAAGTGTGCATTTGCCAGTGGAATGAAATTTGTTATAATGAAAATAAGCTTCCATAATGTTTAAAGTATAGTGTGACCCAAAAAATGGTATATCTGTCCTGGTTGTGTGCTACTAGCTTTGGCCAGGTTTAATATGGCATGACTAATTGCCCATGTTGTATACTGGGGTGGCTGTTTTGTTTGCAGGATGGTGGTGGGGGCATGTTTGTAGCATAGTGTCATGATATATATTGTCTTCCTAGAGTCTGCTGCACAACTATTGGTAACAAAGGCAAAAAAATTGATGTGATGAGCTGCATTTTATTCTTTTTGAAGTCTCTGGCCACAGGGGTTTCAAACTCAGATTTGTCAGACTGTTGCTGTCACGAAGAAAACAATATTTTCTGATTTTTATAACCATTAGCTTTTGAAGCCAACGAGGGAGCCAAATTTCGTTCTTGTGAACAATTGGTGGAAAAAATAACAGAAGTGGTGAGCACTCAGAACCCAAAGTTGTAATGACACAAGTTGTATTATTGTCCTGGAGTCATGATAGCTTTTGTCAGTCTTTTTCTGGTGACAACTTCTTAAACCTTTAAAAAATATGAAGCCACAAGGGCTAGCATTGGTTAACAGATATGAGATGAATGAATAAAATAATACATAAATTAGCATCGAGGCCAAGTGAGGTGATCTTTTAATGCCAAGCATCCAGCCTCAAGAGGACTAATCTAGCTTCGGGATGAAGAATCCATTAAACTCATGCCCTATGGGAAATCCCTTTAAGGCTGATGAACAAGTTTGTCAACATGTAGCTTGGATCACGTGATCTCCTCCTATTCAGTATCACAATTCTTTTTGCATGATTGAATGTTTTAATTCATTTGAGCATTAATAAAAGTGTATTGACGCAAGGCCACTACCAAAAGGTTTTAACAACGCTTGAAGTATATAATAGATTTGGTCAGACTTCTAGAACTTTTAATCTTCCACATGGTTTTTTAACTCATTTTTAAGAGCTCTTTCTCATATATCTACTACTAATTTAAAGGAATATTCCAATAAAAAAAAGATGATCACTGATGCTGTACTGCATTGCATATCAAAGATGCACATGGAATTTATAACGCAATCATTCATTGAGTCAAACCACGTTGCTACAACAGATTGCTACAACAGAATGTACAGCAGAAATAATCTACACAAATTCCGCAATCTTTATATATTATTAATGGCTAAGCTCTCCAGCCTTATTATATCAGAGTGAGAGTCTTGGTCTCTGTCTACCTCAACTACTCTATCTGGAAATCTAAAATGCCATTTTTTGTGAGAGCCAAAAGCTGTTATTTATTCACGGTCTTTGAATTGATACACAATTACGCAATGTGAATGGATTTAAACCACTTAAACTTCAATGGAACTGTTTTTCCTCTACTCAATACTAGATTAATCATCTAGTGACATGGTAGAAAGGCTAAACATCAATCACTTTCATTATGGTATAATGACATGTGATGCCATGTTTGTTGTTGATTGGTTTTGTTGAAAATAACAAGAAGAAATGCTAAAATTAACATTGTTATAAATATCATTTCGGGATACATTTCACTTTAGTCCATAAACTAAAGTTGAGAATTACAATTCGAATTTGATTTTAGCAGTTGTTTGAAAATAATTAATTAATTAATCTTGAGTTAATTAGTTGTAGAAAATCAAACATGAACTCTATGTGAAGACATTCAACAGTTTTTATATTGATTAAGGAAGTTATCCCTTGATTAAAGGAGATCAGGATGAGTTGTATTTTGAGTTGTAATTAACTAGTTTAGTTAACTGAGTTAAGTTTAGTTAGATCAGTTCAAATAGTTTGTTGAACTAATTGTGAGTTTAGTTAGTTAATGCATTCATGCATATAACTGCTGCATTTCAGATAACTGAATATTCTCTCATAAATAACTCATGCATGTTAGTTCAGACAGAGACGTAGTTGAGATCAAATGATGGGACAATGTACTATGAGTTGCAGGAATATTCCATGGAGGATATCTCTTGCATGCAGAAAGAATTCATTCCTTGGAGATTGCACAGTTACTTTTGAGTTTGATGAGTGTGTGATGAGGCCAATTCACATAGGTGGCAGCATTGGCCCCAAGAGGAACTACGCAAGGAAATAGGAGGCTTGGAGGGCTGAGGAAGGCATATCTTGTGTCTATTTAGTCTGTAAGTTGTACTGTTGGATTGTGCTGAGAGCAGGATAGCTTGTGAGTTAATGCTTTGTGTAATCTGAACATATTTCCACTTGTATGATAATACAAAAATTAGGGTTTTTCGCTGAGGCTTTCCCTAGAGTATTCTTCTATGTTCATGTGTGATTGCTTTCTTATTCTCAATTATATGTGTTCTATTTGATCTTGTTCATATTTGATTAAGCTTCCGCAAGTTTGTTGTAGAAGTAGATCTTGTATTTTGCTTTGATATATTGCATAATCTGTTGATCTACAGTGAGAAATTCTATAGGTTTGACCCATTGTGAGTATGGATGATGCCACATGTCATCCTTTAATTAGTCAGTCTGGGCATAAAATAGTGTAATGTGGGATGGTTGCCAATTAGCCTAGCCTAGTATAATAAGGTATTTCATGAGTCTATCCCAATTGAAACTTGGTAGGACTGTGCATAATCTCTTGTTGAATGGTGTTGTAACCTTGGTTCCTAGCCAATGCAGGTAGGACTTGGCTAGGATTACCTTGATGGAGGCTTTGGAGGTTCCAAGAATTTCTCCGTGTGTCAGAAGTCATGTGAGGGATAACCTGAACGGACGAATTGGAGGAACTTTAAGAAATCCCCAACCCTTAAGGGACAAACCAGTGTTGTCAGGGTCTGAAAGGGTCTATGCCAACTGTGTTTTTGGCATAACTCCAAGAAATCTCTTGTTGTGCTACGACTCTTAAATGAATACCATATTCGTTGTCTCCATGAATAACATTAATGGTTGTTGTTCAAACAATTATTCATTCCTGTGTTTTGCAGTTGGCATTATTTTCAATTTGTTGTTGTTTCTTTTTATAATATTTGATCTCAAGGATCATATCTTTTTATATCCATTCCTCCATGAATATAATGGCATTATGTTCATTTTATTCTCATTTCTCTTTCTTTGCCTTGATTACTCTTTCTTTAGTCCTTGTAACATCATCAGATAAAAAATTATGGAAAAACAAACCCTGTGGCGTTTTCTTCAATGTTGCATTCATGGCGACTTCATCTCTATTTGAGAAACTCTCTCACTTGCAACATGATAGTTGCAACTTCTTCGGTAAACTTTTCCTTTGGCATGTTTTTAATTTCATGCAACTCTCTTGCTTTCGTCATCATTAACAACTTTTTGTTGGTCAAAGTTGTCATTGATGTCAATATGACATTGTTGGAGATGGCAAATATTCTTGTGATACATGTCCTAACCCTTGAGATGTTTCCTTAACCTCATGCAAAGGAGAAAACCCTAATGATGCATGATCTAATGATGGATGAAGAAGCCCTTACCATGAAACCTTCCTAGGCACATGCATGCATAATAATGACAAACTCTAACCCTTTGAAGTGATATTTCTTAGCTACATGGTTTGCCCTATAATGATGCAAGCATAAATGAATGAAGCCCTAAAATCCCTAGCATGAATGAAGCCCTAGATGCCCATGATGCCTTTGAAGATGCCCTAATCCAAATAAATGAAGAACACATGTGACGAAACTCACTTCTTGCATGTCATAAACTTGAAGGTCTAAGAGATAAAATGAAAGCCCTAATCCTAATAAGCTTGATGGCCTAAGTCTATGAAGAAGGAGCCCTAAACATTGAATGCTTAAAACATAAAGATAAAATGCTAATGGCTGCCATGAATAAAATAATGATGACAGTTTTACAAAAATAATTTTATTGGTGGTAAATTGACCTTATTTAAGGATGGGATTGGCATAGGCTTGTAGAGGACTTTTTCCTCTTTCCAACGAGCAATTACTTGCCCTTTAATTCCTCATAGTCCAAGAGAAATTAATTTTTTAATGATGAAATATTATATCTTTTATGCTAGCCGGCCTAAGCCAACATATGTAAGTTGGCTCCATGGCCAATTGACGTGTCTCCTTGTCAAATTTCAAATCCTATATAAATATAAGGTTGAACTCTTCATTCAAGCATCAAATTTTGATGAAGAAAACATTATAAGAAGACAGAAAGAACTAAGGATGCCGAGGAGGACGTTAAGATTATTGTTTGGGCTAAATTTTTGTGATTGGTTATTGAAAAGAAACTGGAGCTACAACAATTTGTGAAGGACTAAACTTGTGGACCAATCTCAGTTTTTGGAGCTCGGATTGTTGATAGGTATAGTGGCTCGGATTTGAATGATTCAGGCTCATACTTGTGTTAAAGAAAACTCAGACCTGTGTTAAAGGAGCTCGGTCCTGTAGTTCACAATTGCAGAGGTTAGTCACAGCTCGGATTAGAGGAAAAAAGCAATAAAAAGCCGAGGAGAATATTGGTTGGCAAATTCATCATTCAAGTTTTGGATCTATGACAAGTGGAAAGTCACCATATCACCTTGGAGACCTATAAAGAGCTCGGACCAAGTCTTGGACTAGTGAAACAATCCACTATGGGGGCTTGTCTTTTTGCAAGACTGTGAAGCTTGGACCTGAACAGAGAATAACCTTGTCACCTTAGGCTTAGATTAGTGGCATATAAAGGGAGCCCAGACCTTACTACCTCGGAGCTGTGGATAAGGAGACTCAAACCAATAAAGAGGAGGCTTAGACCAAGTGAACTGTGGGAGGTTCGGATTTATTGAAGCCCAGACTTAAGGCTAGAAGATTAACCCATGGACAATAACTTGTGATAGTTCAGATTAGTTTGGCTAGCCACTTGTGACTTATCTATTGATGGAGATAAGTAGCTCAGACAGTGTTCCAGGTGCTCAGTTATTAAACCCAAGCTTGTGATCACAAACTTGTGGTTTGTCATTCGTGGGAGCTCATACTACAGTAAATAAGAGAGTTTGGATATGCACCTAAAAGAACTCAGATATCTATGATAGTTGCGTAGCATCCACTTGTTTTGACTTGGCTAAGAGCTCAGACTATACTACAGTGAATAAGAGAGCTTAGACTTCGGCTCTATGTTTGTGGAGGCTTCAGATTTGAGGAATAGTGCTAAGCATTGGTGCTTGGACCTGTAAAGAGCAATGCAATTTTTGATAGTGGAGTATTAGGAGCCTTGAGGTAGTGAAGTATTTGGAACTCTTGGAGAGTTCCTAGGGAAACATATTAAAGACACTTTGAATATTTCTTGAAGACATTTTTAAGGCACCCTTGGAGATCATGATGCATTGCTGAAGTCATCATGAGGTAATCTTGGAGAATTTTGTTTGGGTAACATGAAGAGTTGTGGAAACACATTCATGAGAAGACAAGGTTGTGATTGATGAGGTAAGTGCTTTGAAGATCGTTGGAGGGCAGTGCTGAAGGTGAAGATATTGTCAAGGCTTGTTGCAGAAGATATTGGGAGCCATGAAGAATCATTAAACTTATCTTGACAAATTGAGAGTGGGTTGGAGCCCTAGAGGATATGAATCCTCAAGAAGACCTAGTTGGAGACTGTACCAAAGAGAGGGTTGAAGCCCTAGAGGTTTGTGCCTCAAAGAGACAAGGTTGGAGCCTTAGGGAAGATAAGGTTGGAGCCCTAAAGGTTGGAGCCTTAGGGAAGATAAGGTTGGAGCCCTAAAGGTTGGAGCCTCGTGAAGTCTAAGTCAGTGCTTGGCAAAGTACAGGTTGAACCCTAATATGATTGAAGACTGGTGTCTTCATCTAGGGTTGGAGCCCTACACATTATTGTATTGGATTTATTGTAAAGAAGAGGATTGACGTCCTCGTTATATCTAATTAATAAAATTATTTATTCTACATTATTCATTTTGTGTTCTAATTATAAGTGATCTTAATTAGTAAAAATAACAATTGAAAATAAACACTGATTCAACACCCCTCTCAGTATTTCCAACAATTTGTATCAAAGCTAGTACTTTCACTCATAAGCCTAACAACTTGAAGGTAGATCCTTAGAACACAAATGGCAAATCCAAGGAAGAAAGCCTCCAATCCTTCTAAAGATGTCTCTTCCTCAACCGTGAAAACTAGAGATAATCAAATTGGGAAAACTCCATTGTTCAATGGAAACTTTAATATATGGAAGGCAAGAATGATTTTTTTTTAATGGCTCAAGGTTTTGAAGTATGGGAATCAGTGACTACTAAAAGCATGATGGAAGAAGAATCCAAGGAATATAATGCAAGATCGATGAAGACAATCTTGAGTGGGATACTAGATCCTATAAAGGCCAAAGTTGAGAAATGTTCATTGACAAAAGGTATGTGGGACAAACTTCAAGATCTTCACTCAAAAGGAGCATTAACCAAGACCTCTATTCATGAAGATGATGGAAATAAAGAAGGAAATCTAGAACCCATAAAGGAAGCTGAAAACAAGAATGAAGACATGAAGACCAAGGAGGACCTAGAAGATGAAGAAATTGAAGATGATCTCAAAGAAGATCTCAAGGAAAAACTTGTAGCTACCCTAGAAGAGATTAGTAGTTTGAAAAAGGAGCTCAAGGATCAAGCACAAGATGGTGACCATGACCTTGATAGGACAAGGAAGGAAGTTGACCTATTTAAGCTTCAAGTACAAGAAAGGGATGAGGAACTCACCAAGCTTAAGGAGGAACTTCATCACAACAAGAAAAGGCATCATGAAGAAGTCATATTTGTGACAAATCAATTGGATAAAGCAAAGAAAAGGGAAGACACTTTGTCAAGCCATCTTGAACAAAGACATGAAGACTTGAACAAACTTGAAAGAAAAATCAGTCAGTACAAGGAAGAGCTCTCCTCTCTTAAATCTCGACTAGAAGAAGCAAAGAAATAAGCACAAGGAGCTGAAAAGGTGATGGAGGTTTTGACCCTCCTAGAAGGACAAGTCGATGAAGCAGAAAAAGAAAGAAATGCCATGACATGCCAACTAGAAGAAAAGGATGAAGACATCACCAAATTAAAATTAGAAATCATCTCACTTAAGGCCTAATCATGTGAAGCACAACCAAGATGAAGGAAGAAATGGAGAATCATCTAGCATAGTAGGATGAAGAATGCAAGATGATGAAAGAAGAAATTAATCTCCTAAGAAAAGAAGTTGATCATTTGAACAAGAGTTTAAAGAGCTCTCAAACCCTAGATGACATCTTAAGTCATCAAATATCTCCTCTTGATAAATTAGGTTTTGGTTATGTAGGTGAACCCTCAAACAAAAATGATGCAAACCATAATGCTTCAAACAACAAGGATGTGGAAAACCTTGGAAGAGATATTGAGGCCCCTACTTCCAACAAAAGCAAGGAGAAGAGTCAAGATGACATTGGAAGAAACCCTCCTCCAAGAAGATATGCAGATGGTGTTAAGAATGCAAGAGGCAATGGATATCATAGAAGGATCCCAAGGCAAAATGGATTTAGAAGTACATCAAGACAATCTCCATCCTCCAGGTACCAAAGTATATTTTTTGGTTATTGCTATTCTTGTACAAATTTTGGGCATATGGAAAAGGATTGTAGGGCATACCACAAGGACAAATATAATGGTCCACTTCAACGCCCTAGAAACAACTATGCAAGAAGTCATGATTCCTTATTTATGAACAAGATGGAATGCTTCAATTGTCATAACATTGGACATATGGCTTGTGATTGTAACTTGACTTGGGTCCCTAAACAAGCTAAAAACATGACTATCAAGCAAGAAAAGAAAGTTGCACAAGTATGGAAAAGGAAGCAAATTGGATTAGAAAACCTCTTGAACACTCAAGACATCAACTCATGTTGTTGATCTAATGAGTGCATCTTTGGCAGATATGATATTCTAAGTTTTGATAATAAAATTTTGCCAAGAATGGGACCATGCATATTGTCAAGGGGAGCTCGTGATTCTTGACTATTCTTGTCGAATGTATCCGTGAATAGCCCTTTGAAACCCTTGATGAGTCACACATGGACAATCATCTCTTGATAGATCATCTCTCGGGAGTAACTCCATTGAAGAAAATCATGATATTATGAAGATGTTTTCCACTTGATCACAAGACATAAATCTTTCTTTTCTTGAGCAAAAATAAGAGTTAGAGTTTATGCAGGCAAGGGGAGTTGGTTGATCATCTACCTCATCCATTTCCACGAAGGCATGCAAAGGCTTAGGGGGAGCAAGTTCATTAAAGAAGAGCACCATGACAGGGGAAGCAACATATCTATCATGAAAAACTATCACTGATAAAGAAAATACTATGAAGCAACATGACAAAGAAGTAGCTTGATAGGGGGAGTACTTGGGCACCCCATTTTCCATTAATGTCAAAGAGGGAGAAATTGTTGAGAGAGAAAGAATATTTCCATCAATGACAAAGGGGGAGATTGTTGGTCAAAGTTGTCATTGTTGTCAGTATGACATTGTTGGAGATGGCAAATATTCTTGTGATACATGTCCTAACCATTGAGATATTGCCCTAACCTCATGAAAACCCTAGGAGAAAACCCTAATGATGCATGATCTAATGATGGATGAAGAAGCCCTTACAATGAAAACCTCCTAGGCACATGCATGCATAATAATGAAAAACACTAACCCTTTGAAGTGATATTTCTTAGCTACATGGTTTGCCCTAGAATGATGCAAGCATAAATGAATGGAGCCCTAGATGCCCATGATGCCTTTGAAGATGCCCTAATCCAATTAAATGAAGATCACATGTGACGAAACTCTCTTCTTACATGTCATAAACTTGAAGGCTTAAGAGATAAAATGAAAGCCCTAATCCTAATAATCTTGATGGCCTAAGTCTATGAAGAAGGAGCCCTAAACATTGAATGCCTAAAACATAAAGATAAAATACTAATGGTTGCCATGAATAAAATAATGATGTAAGTCTCACAAAAATAATTTTATTGGTGGTAAAATGACCTTCTTTAAGGATGGGATTGGCATAGGCTTGTAGAGGACTTTTTCCTCTTTTCTACGAGCTATTACTTGTCCTCTAATTCCTCATAGTTCGAAAGAAAATGATTTTTTAATGATGAAATATTATATCTTTTATGCTAGCGGACCTAAGACGACATATGTAAGTAGACTCCATGGCCAATTGACGTGTCTCTTCATCAAATGTCAAATCTTGTATAAATATAAGGTCAAACTCTTCATTCAAGCATCAAATTTTGGTGAAGAAAAAATCACAGGAATACAAAAAGAACCAAGGAGGCTGAGGAGGACGTTAAGATTATTGTTTGCGCTAAATTTCTGTGATTGGTTATTGAAAAGAAATTGGAGCTACAATTTTTTTTGAAGGACTAAACATGTGGACCGATCTTAGTTTTTGGAGCTCGGACTGCTGATAGCTACAATGGCTTGGATTTGAATGATTCAGGCTCAGACCCGTTTGAAACAATTTCTGAATTTGAGTGTTCTTGATTTTCACATTTGATTCAACTTTGATTATGAGGATCTAATTGTGAAGATGACAAATCTAATTGTGAAGAAAACCTAGCTTGTGTTAAAGGAGCTCTGTCCTGTAGCTCACAATTGCCGAGGTTAGTCACAACTTAGATTAGAGGACAAAAGCAAGAAAGGATCGAGGAGAATACTGGTTGGGCAATTCATCATTCAAGTTTTGGATTTGTGACAAGTGGACAATCACCATATCATCTTGGAGACCTATAAAGAGATCAGACCAAGTCTTGGATTAGTGAAACAATCAACTGTGGGGGATTGTCTTTTTGCAAGACCGTGAAGCTCGGACTTGAACAGAGAACAACCTTGTTACCCTAGGCTCATATTAGTGGCATATAAAGGGAGCTCAGACCTTACTACCTTAGAGCTATGGATTAGGAGACTTGGACCAGTAAAGAGGAGGCCCAAACCAAGTGAATTGTGGGAGGCTTAGATTTATTGAAGCTTGGACTTAAGGCTAGAAGATTAACACATGGACAATAACTTGTGATAGTTTGGATTAGTTTGGCTATCCACTTGTGACTTGTCTATTGATGGAGATAAGTAGCTCAGAGGGTGTTGTGGGTGCTCAGTTATTGAACCCAAACCTATGATCACAAACTTGTGGTCTGCCATTTGTGGGAGCTCATACTACAGTAAATAAGAGAGTTTGGATATGCACCTAAAAGAACTTAGATATGTGTGATAGTTGTGTAGCAGCCATCTGTTTTGACTTGTGTAAGAACTCAGACTATACTACAATGAATAAGACAACTCAGACTTCAGACCTGTGTTTGTGGAGGCTTTGGATTTGAGGAACAATGCTAAGCATTGGTGTTTGGGCTTGTGAAAAGCAGTGAAGTTTTGGATAGTGGAGTATTAAGAGCCTTGAGGCAGCGAAGTATTTGAAAATCTTGGATAGTTCTTGAGGTAACATATTAAAGACACTAAGAAGATTTCTTGAAGACATTTTGAAGGCACCCTTGGAGATCATGATGCATTGTTGAAGTCATCATGGGGTAACCTTGGAGAATTTTGTTTGGGTAGCATGAAGAATTGTAGAGATACCTTCATGAGAAGATAAAGTTGTCATTGATGATGTAAGTGCTTTGAAGATCGTTGGAGGGCAGTGCTAAAGGTGAATATATTGTTAAGGCTCGTTGCAAAAAATATTGGGAGCTTTGAAGAATCATTAAACTTATCCTGATGAATTGAGAGTGGGTTGGAGCCCTAGAGGATAGGAGTCCTCAAGAATACCAGGTTGGATCCTGTACAAGAGAGAGGGTTGGAGCCCTAGAGGTTGGTGCCCCAAAGAGACAAGTTTGGAGCCTTGGGGAAGATAGGGTTGGAGCCCTACACATTACTTTATTGGATTTATTGTAAAGAAGAGGATTGAAGTCCTTGTTATATATGACTAATAAAATTATTTATTCTACATTGTTCATTTTGTGTTCTAATTATAAGTGATCTTAATTGGTAAAAATAACAATTGAAATTAAATATTGATTCACCCCCCTCTCACTATTTCCAACTCCTTTGAGATAATTTCTTTCAATGATGCCTATCATTCCCTACTCTCTTGCTTTTCTTCATGTGCTTCTCAATCGTCAAGGTTAAATGAAAGGTCTTTATGTGCATCATTCTTCTTATATATAGCTTCCATGCATCCACAAATTACACAATTTATTCCTCACAATCTTGTTCAAGACCATATCTTATGGCCACTTTACAAAATCCATCCACAAATTATAGAGAGTCATCCTCATGGCCAATTTTGATTTGGTTGTTTTAACGGTTCTGGTCTAGTTCTGACCGGTTCTCGGTCCATAGGGTTTTCCGATTCGATTATGATAAAATTGGTTGGATATTTCTCTCCCAACGACAATGACCTTCTCTCCAAATTTCTCACACTGAATCTCAGATTTATCATGGTACCAATCTCACTCACTCCAAATCTCACTCTTTTTCCGGGATCACCCAAAACCTAGAGTTTCAATTAACTCTCCTCAACTGCAGGTTCTCTCTGCTCTGATACCATTTGTTGCAGCACTGTAGAGTATTAGTGACACACAAGAGAATGTATAACACACCATTGTTCAATGAGTAAAACCACATATCTATAACCAAACACACATTAGAGACAAGCAACACATTTTTATTATCTATATTTTATTAATGCCCTTGCTCTAGGGCCTTATCACATCACAAAATCAGTTTTTTGTTCTCTGTATACTTTACCTACTCTTTATTTGACAAATAAAACCTTGTATTCATTCATAGGATAAAATTTATACTCAATAAGGGGATGCCAACTGTTTTAAACTACTTCAAGTCCAATTGCATTGTTTTCTTTCGACTCTTGGTTTCTTTCCTTAATGCCCAGAGTAAGTATCTAATGATGTTAAGTGCCTTTATCATGCTAACATGTGATGCCATGTTTCCATTGTTGATTGATTTGGCTAGTTGTTATTGTGGATAATGCCATGCCTCCTTTAATTTCTCAATACTTAATATGAAATAATGTAGTAGGCCCCAGGTTTGGATCACTCTAGCAAATTTCGACGAGGGTTTCGTGCATTGAGATGCATAATTGCATCTTAGTTATGTTTTTTGGGTAATTTTTCCACTCCATGTATAGAAAGTGTTCAGGGTGGAGCTTGATTATTTTCTTGATTCAGAGGTCTTAGCTGCGTTGGACCTCGGTTCCTAAAAAGGGCGGCAACACCGCTCGTATGATAGCTGTCAAGAGGGTCCAGGGGGGATGACAACTACTTTTAATGAGCATCCCTGGCGGGGGTTTGGGCGCAATGCCCCCATGATTTGAAAATAAGATCTTAGACAATAATTAAGGTATTACAGACTCATGTGCATGGATATGCCTATGTTACTTTGTGCAATGGATCGATAAGATTACAAAATACATAGACAATGAAGCAGT
>APFE030892607.1:0-21077 GCA_000404065.3 Pinus taeda
GAGCGACCATAGGGTGACTCTCCCTCCCCTAGTGGTAAGCTGTGTACAGGGTGAATGGTTCAGCCTTTCCCTATGATACCCCGTGGCGACATGTAGGCAGGATGAGTGGTTCATCCTTCTCCTGCCGATACATCCTACCTGGGACTCATGGGAAGTACCCCTCATCTGGCCAATGAGTAGGGAAATGAGGATAGGGACCATAGTAGTACCGATGGACGCATCTTGTATCTACTTTACTCCCTATGCTAAGATGACATTGATCTCGGATCAATTGGAACTGACTTCGGGTCAGTAAGAGTGATAAAACTCACTCTCTTTTAGAACTGATCTGGGATCAGTAAGAGTGGTAGGACACACTCTCTTCATTGGGACTAACTTCGGGTCAGTAAGAGCACTATTGGGCACTCTCTTTTATCTGGGACTGACTTTGGGTCAGTAGAGGATGGTATGATACATTCTCGATCATTTATTCTTCTTCATGGTTCAGCAAAGTAGAGCCGAGCAGTGCAGGGAAGTGCATTTGATGGTAGAGATGATACAGACAAATAGATGGATTAGTCGATGGAGTTCTCCCTAGTTGAGAGGGAGTGTTAAAATTGGAAACTAGCGCCAAACTCCATGTAGGTCATTTTATTTATGGTAGCTGATATTTTTCTTGGATTCCTCTCATCGAGAGGTGTAGGATTGATCTAACGATCATCCGATTCCGACATGTATTCATGGAGATATGAATTTATTTGTATTTCTTGACAATTTGTCAAGGTCGGCCAGCAATTTAAGTTGTGTTGCACACCCCCAACTAACCTCAACGTTACATATGAAAGGAGGAGACATTGTGTCTCATTTCACACACTCTCATCCTCTCATCTCTTCTTTGACTCTTGGGTATACACAAGGAAGGAGGACGCAGATCTCTTGGGTAGCTTTGAAGAAGGACGCAGATATCTAGGGCATCATTGTGAGGATGCAGATTAGGAAAGCGAAGACGCAAGAGAGTACAACCATCTGTTTGGGGTGATTTAGGGTTTCTTTGACCAATGTCTTACCCTCTTTGACTGCGGTTTTACACGGGAAACCTCTCCTAGGCTAGATGAAGTGTTACGTTGACTTTTGGAGGGCTGATTTGGGACAGCGTTGACTGGTTAGGGCTGGTTGCAGGTTGTTGTATCTTTCATTGTTGATTTCTCCCTCTTACTTGGACTGTTTTGGGCTGCACATACTTGCTGTTGGAGGTCGAGTTCTCCTAGGATATCTTAAGGTCATTGGTGAGCTGTTTGACCAGCTGTGACCTTGCTGATTTGAATTATGTTGCTTTTGTTATAAATCACATATTTGTGATATTGTACTATCTCTCTCTCTCTCTACTGAATTATTGAAGAATATAGAAGAATTGATCAAAGAGTTTCCCCGCATTGGGGTTTGTCCCTGGCTAGCCGACACATCTTGTGTCTCTTGTCTTGGCTTGTCTTCTGTCGATTTTATTTATCTTCTATCAGCATTTTGCTTATATGTTAATGTAATTGCTATACTGAGAATTGATATTGGGCTAATAAGAAGAATTGAAGTAAATTGATCTAAGCATAGAACATACCATAACTTAACAAATCCAGACAAATATAAGAACGTTCATTAACTAACATTGGCATCAATGATAACACCATTGAACAATATCATACTTAACACCTTTCATCTTACTTTACAATCCCATATCTCACCTCCATTCTTTGGGTTCAACTGACCATTTTTTCTTTGGGATCTGGCACTCATATGTCCACATACCTCGTTAGGGCCTAGAAACTTTGCCCTAGGAGGTCGATGTAAGAAAAAGAAGTAGAAAGAGCAAATCATGGCCACAAGCAAAATAAAAGAAATAAAATCAAAATGCAAAAGATAACCACAAACCTAAAGAATAGCACGTGGGCAAAATCCTAGCATGAGCTCTACCTTACTCATATGGCCATCACCCGGTTCCTGAGAACATGTTGCTCCATTACATCAAAAGAAGAAACCCTTGCATGGCCCAACCTTAATGAGAAATGAACTGACTCATCATTAAGAGGTAATAAAATTCTCACATCATCCAAAGCAAGCTCTAACCCTTGAGCTATGAGCAGTAATACAAAGAAAAATCAAGAAAAGGTAAAAGGCACACAAGAGGGGTGGAAAAATAAAGGTTGAGTTGGTAACTCACACATCCATGATATCTCCCTCACATATATATACTTAGGGTGTGGACTCACATATCAGCTAGTCCCTTTGACCATGGCACTTGGCCTTGAAGCCTTATCCCCTTCGTTACGATCATTATTATTCACTAACACCTATCAATTGAAAGGGTGGACCAAGAAAATGTTGTTTCCCCTTAAGGGCTGGAAACACCTAATAGGGTTGTCCTTTAGCCACTCCTACTTAGAGAGAAAACACCATTGTGAGATCAAGGTCCTAAGTTTGGAAAAGGATCCCTGTTTGAAGTATTAAATAGCCCATGACATTCAAGTTTGGTTCTCTTAGATGCTATAATGACTAATGTCTCCCATGACTCGTTTCTTTCACTAGAATCTTTGTTGTGATTGTCAAGTAGTTCAACAACCCAGGTATTGGGCACCTTATCCATAGGTACCCAAGCCATTAGAGAAGTATGTTAGCATAAATAGGGGAAGTGTTGAGATCGTTGAGCCTCCTTGTAGTAGCAGTAGATGACATATACTCCAGGGCACCTACTACACCCAAGATGTTTGATGAATTCACAACTAATTTGATGACTCTTCAGGATGACAAACCTGGACCCAACTTTCCCCAGAGCAACCTAGACACCAATTGATGGATGGAAATTAATTTAGAGCCCAAATGAGGATGATCTCACCTTAAGAGAATAGGAAGGTCAATGTTGGAGCAAAGAATGCCACTTTTGTTAGTTTTTGTAGCATCGGAGGTGTTCTAGTCTCGAGACTTTGTGGAGAGGCTAAAACATAAGAGTTCTCCATAACCCAGAAATTGTTTCTTGAAATTCCACCTAGAAGTGTCTCAATTAGATTATTAGCCTATTTATAAATATTTCCTAAGTCTAAACTTAGGAAAAGGGGTTAATTAATCAATATTAATTGAGAATGGTGTGAAACATCTAGAAACCCACATAGATCAATCCAGATATGATCTCAGCCATCGATTATGTTTTCATCTTGGTTGTTGGAGTCCTAACCGGATATTAATGAAGAGGTCGATGGATAGAGATGGAGAACACACACATAAGATCGATTTCCTTGGGCAATTCGATTTTCCAAGCAACAACAATAGTTACTGGAAGAATTCGAGCCAGAGAAAGGAAGTAGAGACGGAGAGGGGTAGGGATAGTGAGACTGGAGGAAGATTTTCCAGTTTCAGTGAGTACTTTGCAGATAGGTTGCGTAGGGGTTGCGCAAAAGCCTTTAGAGGCAATTTGATTTTGTTAGAGAGAAGCTAAGTTTCAGTTCCAGAGGCCGAAAAGATTTTCCATAGAGTCCAAGAGAGTTTCTTAGTCAGCAGCAAACAAGATGGCTTGAGGAGCAGTTGTTTCAGGTAAAGAGTGGAAGGGATTGCGCTAGGGTGATGTAGGCCTGCGTAAAATCTATTTGGACGACTCACTTGGAGCTAGTAGTTAGAGCTCGGATTGCTTGTGGGGTGAGGAAAATTCCTCACTATATTTTTTCCAATATTTTCTCTACAAGATTGCCAATTTTCGGCATCCAGATTATACTCAGATAATTTCACTGTTGCTTAATAATAAAAACCCTCAATTGTTGCACTGGCTTTCCCAAGTTGGGTTTTTCCAGGGACTTTTGTCCAAAAATAAGTGTCATATTTTTTTTGTGCTAGCATTTCTCATATTCCATTTTATCTTCCATAATATTTTTTATGTTGTGAAGGTTGCAGTGTGATTAATTCGTTGTTGCCGTAGCAATAAAATGATAAATTAATTTACAGTTAGTAGAATTAATTTCAGTTGTTGCAATAAGAATTTCAGTAGCAATTTTTTCACAACTTTGAGCAGTCAGAGACCCATGGAAACCACTTTGTCATTCCCTAGTTGGATCTTAGGGTTATAGGGAAGGCAACAAGGTTTCTTTGAGGGCCAACCCTCAAATATGGATTTTTGCATGCTTCTACATCACTTTGGACACCTCATAGCACTTGGAAATGGCATTTGAAGCTTCTTTCATGCATGACATCAGCCCTAGAGAGCTAACAGCTCACACGTGTGGGCTTATTAGTGTATTTAAGGTTGAGGATAGTGGGTTGGCTTATAACCCAAGGACATTTTGTGATTAAACTTGTTTTAGGGTGTCATTAGGGTAATATTAGGTCCTACTCATTTAAATAGAGGAGAGGCTTATTCATTTCTTATCATCATCACTTGTGAGATTCTATCTCTTTGGAGATTTTCGGCCCTCTTGTATCTTGGAGAGATGTTATCTATGGACAACTTTGTTTACGAGAACTATTTTCCTGGAATTGAAGAAGTTATCTTGGATCAATAAGGATTGTACATGCATTTTGTCTTGTATGTTGAACCTTGTATTTGATAAATCTTTGATTTTTATGTCTAATGTATGGAATGCATTGATAATCTAGGATTTTTCTATTGTGCCAATCATTATTGAAGATCAATTGTATAGAATCTAGATATCATCATTGTATGCATTACTCATGTCTTAAAAGTGAATGACAAACCCCTTGGTGAACCTTTGTTATAGCTCTTCCAAGTGACTTTTATCCCTCACAAAGATAATAGTTAGGGTTTTGATCTAAGGCCTCAAAATACGCTTACTCCTTCACAACATTTGGCTACTTGATCACACCCATAGACTCCATCAACCCAAGGACTAGGCATTGGCCTTGTCAATTTGGTGATCAACCCTTATTTCATCCATAAACTTGAATTTCGCTCTCTTAATTTTGGCCCTATTAAGAATAAGCAGCCTAACTAAGGCTTAGTGTGAATTGGCATAGAGGAAGAATTTTGGGTAGTGGAAGGTTTCAACATCAAGAGAAGACTTGCTTTCTTGAAACAAACTTCTTTGGTGGTTAATATTTCTATTTTAGGCACTAATTCTCCTACCCTATCTAGTTTGCCCTAGGTAAACCCTAGTTTGCCAAGCTTCAACTTAAGAACTTTTTGAAGTCTTTTTATTTGTTGGATTGCTAATATAGATTGTTTGGAAACCTTTTTGGCACATTGGACAATCCATTTTGCTTGTTATTCCTTAAACCCTAGGTCTCATTGTGCCCTAATTTGGCCTTTCTAGAGGATGTGAGTTGCATCTCTTAGCTGGATTGAGCATTGTACTTTAGAAGTGTCATCCTTTATAGGTCATTTGTCACCTCTATACCTTAAACCTAGAATATGTATCATACTTGACCTATATAACGGGAAGCCTCCCATTGGTGAAAGTCCATAAAGAGCAGGGGGTAGTGGTTGTGGTGACAGTGGGCCACACCTCATTGTTGTCACTTGGTCTAGTGCATTGCCTTGTAGGGTACCCATCTACAAGACTTGCTAGATTTTGAGGTAACAAATTCGAGGGAGTGCAAAGAGGTTCAAGATATAGATCCACGGGGAGATCATTCATTGATATAGGGTAGATCTGCTAGATCAGATCCAGGGTAATTTTGTATCTGTATTTTCTCAGTTGGGCCATTATCCCAGGATGAGAGCCCAAGTAGGTTCTAAGTTTTATTAATTATTAACTGATTTGTTGGGAAGAAATATATCTGTGATTCGTGTGATTCAGATTGTTAATTGCTTCACCTGATTATTTTTGTTAGGAATATAGCTATGTGCTTATTTAGTAATTTGTTGCTTGGAATTAAATACAAAGTGCTACTGCTAGGTTTAAGGAAAACTAACTCTAATGCCTCTCTTGTCATCAAAATTTTAAAATAGAATACCATAACTAGATTTCATATCCAATTGGAGACAACTATTGCTAATGCATCTAGTTTCATATTTGGGCAAGCAATAATTATTTTTGAGCATGAAAACTTCTTGTCACATGCTTCTAACTATTATCGACCACTGGAGTGGTCTAGCTGAATCAAGCAACAAAATATTAATCAGAATCATCAGGAAGACAACAGGAGAGAACAAAGGAAGTTGCAGTGATAAGATTAAATATGCTCTTTGGATGGGGTTCTTTCCTTTCAGAAGATTTGAATGGATAGAGATCAACCATGCTGGTCAATGCATAAGTTACACTTAAATTTTTTTGTTTCAGTAAATTTTCTCTAACACGTGCACACACACAAACACAAACCACAAAAAGCACAAAGTCTTTTGTACTATCTAGGGTTAGGATAGGTTGATATATCCAATCAGCTTTAGATTAGATGTTTTTTCAAGGTTCGAGGTTATACTCTAGGTCTTTATGTCAATTCTTGCTTTCAGTTTTAACTTCTAGATAGTTTGAGTTTGCTTGTTTTTGCATATTGAGTTTATTTTGTCAACTAATGAGTTTTGTTTGTCATTTTCAAAGAATTTCAGCACATTGTTATATTATTGAGTCGAGTTCAACAATGCCGGTGGCATGTCAAGCCCTAGAGCATTATCTTTTGCATGTCTGATAAAGATTTATAGATCTTTGCAATGAAGATCAGAAAATGGCTTAGAAAGCAAGCTGATTTTGAGGTTATTGCAGTATTCTAGGGTCCAACTGTTAGATCCTAGTTGGTTTCAGTGTTTTTCTTTCTCACCTTTGGAAAAATGATCATATTGAGAAATACCCTTCATTTGATTGGGAAGGTGGTCATTTTTTATTTTTACATCATTTTTTTCTATGCTTCAATTTTGTAGTGACCATGAGTTGGGTGACAAAATTGTTTAAGTTAGGTTCTTAGCTTCATGTTTGGGGTTTGGGTTGAGTCATCGACATGTTTCCAAGATTGTGATGTTCGTAGATTGTGATTAAAGACTCGAGATTTTGGGATTCTCAGCATCTCATCAAGGGATGTTGTCCCCTAGACGAAGCCCTTGTTAACCCCTTGATTTGGTCTTCCAGAAAATGAATGTGTTAAACCCAGTGTTGTGAAAAGCGCGATAAAATCGCGATTTAATGAAAAAATCGCGCTTTTTTCAGGACGGCAATTTAATCGCGATTTTTTCAAAAACTCTGGAAAAAAATAGCTGATAGTCGGGGCAGTGCGATTTATAATGAGTTTTGAAAAAAAATGAAAAAAAAATGAATATTTTTGTACCAAACGATTTTTTCCCGATTTTTTCTGATTTTTTCCCGATTTTCCGATTTTTTCCGATTCATTCCCCGCGCCGATTTAATCCCGATCGCAATTTTAACAACATTGGTTAAAACCAGTTTGATGCCAGAGAAATTCTTATGCATTAGCAACTTCCAAAGATCACTCTGCATTTATTTTCTAGACTAGCTTTTCATGACCAAAAGCAACATTCTTAACAATAATCCTAGAAGACATTTCTAACATATATCGCAAGGAAAAATCAACACCTACAACCAAGACATTCTCAATTTATTTTGGTGTTTTTCCTCGGCACGTTGGGGTGACATTTTGCCATGTATTCTGAATATTATCTACAACAGCAGTCTAGGTGCATTAATCGAGCTAAATTGACCTCTATCCTTGCTAGAAAATCAGTAGCAGCAGAACATGTGTCCCAAGGTTTGAACATCTAGCCATAGAAGTATAATTTCCAGAAGTATTGGGCAGGATTCCCAAAAGAAAGCTAGGAAACAATTGCTCAGATTTATCACAATGGGTTTGGGCTCATTTTCCAAGGTAGAAATTGGAGCTAAAGGGAAAACATTTTGAGGCCTTATATACAACACCATCCTATTCATGACAACATCCTATGGTTTAGTTCCGTCCATTGAACATGGTTAGTATACAAGGCTATCCTCATGATATGCCCAATGAATCATATTGTAGAATATCTTACTAAATTTAGTGGAACTAATGTTATTGCAACAAATGAACATCTTCAGCAATATGGGATTTTTGCTACTAACTATGCTTTTTTTCATGATGATATGAAAATGAAGCTTTTGGTGCAGTTACCATAAACTACCGCTAGATGATAGCGCAAAAAATTGACTGCTGCATCCATCTCTAGCTGGGATGATATTAAAATTGTATTTCTTCTCACTAGAGAGAAATGAGAATCACCTGTTTCCTATATGTATAACCGACCAACTTGAAGAAGAAAGAAAGTGAATCTGTTAGAGAATTTAACGAAAGATTTGAAAAGATTCACAAGAAAATCCCTGTCGAGACAAGACCTAATGCTCGATTGGTTTTTTTTATTTAATTAGGGGTGGAGGCTTCAATTTGTTGCTGAGAATAAAGGGCCCAAGTTGTCTAGTGGTAACATTCATAGCAACCTTGGCTTTAGCACAAATTGCTTGGCAGCTAACAATTCCATTGACTTTCGGCAAATCAAGAGAAGGTGCCTGGTCTATGGTATGAGAAGAAGGATCCACCTTAAACAAATAATTTAGGTAAAATATAGGATGATGTGATTACCAATTAGGTCACGTGCTTTTTGTTTGAGTTCGGGTTCGGCAATGAGTAGGTTCAGGTCCAGTTTGAATTTTTTTAAGAAGTTCGGCTGAGGTTCACCATTATATATATATATATATAGATAGATATATTAAAACTTTAAAATGAAATATAGCATAAAATAGTAAGAAATCAACATCAATAACCATAAAAAAAATGCTATCATTGACTTGGAAAATGCAAGGATAGATTACAAGCTTCAATTGCGACATGATGTTATGATTTTTTATCTACGAACTTGGTCAATGGATATGAGATTCAATAGCATTCGCAAAACCTAAAAAACAATTTTAGATTCACCAAATTTCAAGCTTCAAGGTTGAAGTTTAGTGAATCTTGTGACATAGATTACCAAGTTCTCAGAGTAGATGATGGCAATGAATGTATCCATTTTAACCCTTAGTAATCAGTTGTTAAATCATAAAAGAGAGATCAAAATCTATATGTGCCTAACCAGTCTTTTCAACAGAAAAAAGTTTTTTCCTGCAAGGAAATTTTCCAAGAGAGGAGAAGTTAGAACTCCCCCACAATCTAGTTACCAATATCAATGTTTTGGAACAACGTTGGTCCAGGCCATGCAAAATGCCTCATGTCGAAGAAACATTAAGGAATTTTACATCTGATATGAAGACAATGCTACAACTAATTATCATGAGAACCCATCGGCTACAGAAAATGATTTTTGGATCGAAAGTGAAAAGAAGTAGCACCCTTAAGATCATATACAAGTTTTGGCTCAAACAAAAGCACAAAAACAATGTTTTCCCCTCTTAAGCCAACAAATGATAGCCCTGAAAAGAGGTATTTGAAAGCATTAGTAATTTACCTCTTACTGATAATGTTACGTTGCTTGCTAATGAACGAGCTGGACCGCTATGCCAAACATATGCAAGTAGATAAAATCAGCTAACATCTACTTCAAATAAGCTGGCAAAAATGCAATCATCTATCAACATCTTGGATGAAATATAGAAGCAGCAACACATTGATTCAATCACTCTGGTTGTTCTAGTGCACCTACTTCTACCTTTATTTTGTCTGTGAGCTAGCAAAGGTAAAAATTCCCTTGCCTCTCACTGAGTAGATTTAGCCTCTTCACATAGCTGCCTTTCTTAAACTAAAGCAGTATATATACTTCACATGGTGCAGTGGGAACCATTATTAGTGTGAATAAAAACAGTGAAAAAGAATAGTAATTGGCACTTAAAAATAGTACTTCCAACTTTCAGCGTCTAGTTTAGAGATTATCTAGGCATTCTTTGGTTTTATGACTAACAATTAACCATTTCCCATATGGCATTTGTAGAAGCACGGATTTGGAAATATGACACTGATGAATAGGAAAAGGTTGAAGAAGGAAGTTGAGGAACCTCCTGCACAAGAATCTAATCCCATCTTCAATGATACATCTCCCAGCATTGGTATTCGACCCAATATAACATTCGATAAACTCTTTGAAACACACTGGAGAGAACATCCACGGACAGAATTGCCTTTATATGCTTCTAGCAAAGAAATGGTTGATTCCATCTATATGAACCACATGGTACAATTGTTTCAACTGCATGGGATTCTAATCAAGCCATAGGTGTTCCCTTTCTTGGACCTAGTGCAACGATTGTTAAAGAGAGAAAACCATAAGGAAATGTGTATATACTCATGATCGGACAAGGATTGGGGCATGCCCCACTCACTCTGAAGACCAACCACAAACTTCTACCACTACATGTGGTGTTAGAGAAGGAATTTGTACAAGCAAGTTTCCAACAAGCATGACCCAATGAAATTAATAAAATCTAGAGGAAAGAATGAAGGACTTTCAGGAAACACATCTCCAATTTATATTCCACCACTCGCTTACAAGAACTAGCGAAGAACATAACCATGATTGGAAGTTGGTTGTATGGAGTAAAGGGTTTCTCACAGTGACATGAGTGGCGGCTGCCTTAGATTCATCAAGCATTGAACAAGGGTGTTACATTTAACTAGATATAAATATTGCCTAGCAAATTGAACATGGTTGTCAAAATTGTTTAGAGAAACCAAGCAAACAATCCATGCAGTTTCATATGTGTATATTTTTATTGGATGTTCTCTACACTAAATGCCTTCTTGGATATGTGTGACATGTAGCATTTCTCTCTGCTTGACAAGCTATGGAAATATAAGTATTCAGAACACTACGAGCATATCTTTGAGGTCTTATGAGTCCCTCTTTGTGAGCTTATTTTCAACAAAACTTGCCCAATATTCTTCAAGGAAGCACTACTTGTACTAGAAATAATTGATGATTGGTATATGGAACAATCCTGTAATTATACTTTAATTGATGATTGGTATATGGAACAATCCTGTAATTATACTTGTGTCTATGACTACTTGTGTCTATGACAACACTTCAGCCCTACACATGCCACCTAAGAATGTTTCCGACATATTAATGCTTAGCGAGATAGCTTTATTAGAGAATCAAAGATATTGTCGAGTTAAAAGAGCACAAGGAGGTGTTTTTCCCAACATACCATCTAAGCATGGGAACTTACTTTCTATGACACATCAAAGGAGGTACTGTTACCAACATACCATTTAACCATTGGAACTTACTCTCTATGATACATTTTGTAGCAACAATGGCAAAAGTTGACAAAATCGATTTCTTCAAATTACAATCCGGTGCTTTTGAAGTCCACAATCCACTTAATAAGATATTTGGCCATTTCAAGCAGCAAAACTACTCTTAACATACTACCACCAAGGTTGCCCAAAGGAAGAAGTTTTCCAGAACTTGTACAAGATGAAATATCGAGCAGATGCAACCTTGGATAGTCATTTATAGGGCCAAAGGTTATGCCCGTATAATAAACAAAAATCTTCAAAGTCACAAAAGGCGACAAATTTGAAAAAGTGAGTGGCATAGATGCAACAAAATTTAAAGCTAAGTTGCACGAAACGCTAAAACATTTCAGAGTTTACGAAATGGGTACGTTTAGAAACGTCACCTCCCAAAAATGAAAATGTCAGCCAAAACGTCAACTAAAACATCATATATGTATATAACATATAATAATAAAAAAATCGTAAGAGATCTCGCATATATAATATATTTCCTTATTCATAATTACCAGATAAAAATAAATACAAATATATTGTGCTCTCAAACTTTGCATTAACAATGTAATATTTGTCCCAAAAAAAATCATATAACATATTGTTGACAGGCAGAAATATCTTACTAGATGTTGGCAAGGTGGAAAGATGCTGGAATAGTGTTTCACTTGCAACAGAAATCTCACCGAAAAGCTCTCAGAGAGATGCAGACGATGGAAAAGTAAAAAGATGGAAAATAATGAAACACAAAAATCATTCAATAAAATGAAACCAAACACAACCCAAGGCGTTATTTTCAGGCATTGCTCCACTTTCTATGGGTCCCACATAAGATGAATCAAATAATATAAGTTCTAAAGTTTTGAGTACTTGATACCTACTTAGTCTTAAAACAATGAATCCAAAGATAGGGAGATTTCTCTTATATTTTTCTCATACAATTGGATAGAAGGGGTACAACTATGGAGTTTTATAATGAGCACACATCCATTAGACATAAATTTATCTCTTTTTCCCGACATTGCTTCGCTGCCAGCGAGCGTCCATAGCCCCGACGAAGATGTCTTGATACCATACAAGTATAGCCCCGCTGCCAGCGAGCGTCCATAGCCCCGACGGGTTTACTTGTACTTCCCACACTTATAGTGCTTTCAACTCTCTTGTATTTCCACCCTTTAGATTCCATACGTTGAAAATTGCAATTTGACAATTGGGTGAAGAGAGCGGGGTGGTACAAGAGATATGCTTATAGATGCAATACTTTTTAGATTTGACTCCATAAGCTTTCCCTAAATCTACCAATGTAGAGGACTTATTTAGATGTAGTGGGATAAGGGGTAGGATTCAAAGAAAAAAACTAAAGTAGACTCTTTCCTCCAAAAAATGAACTATAATGTTTGAAACATATCCTAATAGTCCTCCATAGTCACTAGCCAGTCACTAGCCAATAAAAGACAACAGTCCTCCATAGTCACTAGCCAATAAAAGACAGCAGTCCTCCATAGTCACTAGCCAGTCACTAGCCAATAAAAGACAGCAGTCCTCCATAGTCACTAGCCAGTCACTAGCCAATAAAAGACAGCAGGATGGTTTTTAAAAAAATAAAATCCCATTATAATAATAGAGTATAGAGTCACTGGGATCACCCATTGGTATTGGGTTAAAGATTTCCCCATATAAAAAAACACCATGAAATTGAAAGCAAAAATGAAATCCAAGGTAGTCCTCCATAGTCACTAGCCAGTCACTAGCCAATAAAAGAGAGCAAGATGGTTTTTAAATAAATAAAATCCCTATAGAGTCACTGGGATCACCCATTAGTATTGGGTTAAAGAGATTTCCTCATATAAAAAAACACCATGAAATTGAAAGCAAAAATTTAATCAAAGGTAAAGAAGAAAGGGAGTCATACAAAATTTCGAAGAAAATAAAGCTACATGAGATATTTCCGCCTGTCAACATTTTTTCATCTAAGGCCAGCCTTCATTGCTTATTTCAAATGGGTATATCGATATACACTGATTTTGGGAATCTTCAAAGCCCACTGGAAATTCAAAATTTTGTACTAATCTTCCATTTGCATCAAACATAAACGTTTGGTTGTTTCCATGTGAATGCATCAAGATAGAACCCTCCTTGTTGACTGCTACATCATGGAGACCCATCTCAACTCTGAGAGAATAGTCCCTTCCAGAAATAGGAACTCTATGCCATTGGCCGTTGTCTTCATTTAACTTCCACATTCGATCATTTTTCCTGGTTGTCAAAATCACTCTGCCATCATTCCCTGTTAAGCACCATGCAAAACCATCTGATTCTCTTTGATATTCAAAGGGAATGCCGATTAACTTCCATGTTCTCTGTTCCAAATTAAATACAGCAACACCATCTGCTGAGTTATTTTTCCAGTAGATATTACCTTTGGAATATACACCTATTCCTCTGGGACGAATCACAGCAGATGCAAAAACGTGAATAGTCCATCTATCTGTTTGTGAATCATAAATTTCCATTTTCACACCATTCAAAGAGGGGTGCCCAAGTAGAAGACTAAAACGCCTGTTGTCAGAACCAACTACTAGTGCCCTGTACCACGAACCCTGAGAGATCCAAGGTGAAGGCCTTGGAAGTTTTTTCAGATTCCCAATAGCAGGATTACATATATAGAGATTATGATCCGTGCAATCATGGTAACAGCATAAGATTTCACTGACACAAACACAGCAAACCCCAGATTTAACAGCCATACCCGTGATATTATCACTGGAAGGAATCTCAGGCAAAAGATTAAAGTTCTTGAAACGAAATGGTTGAAACTTCATAGGAAGTTTGAACAAAACTGAATTTCTTTCCGCACACCACAGCTCTGCAGCCCTTCCACCATTGTAGAATTCACGCTTTATTAAAAAAGCAGGGGCACGGAATACCTGGTTTTGGTTGGAGAGCAGATAATTCCAGCGTTTACAAACAATCCTTAACCTGTTTATGCTCAGAAAAGGTAAGCGCGAAAAAATTTCACTCAACAAATCCTCCGGCAATTCTTTACCTGTATCTCCAGAAACAGTTATTTTTTCCTCCGGGAATTCTTTACCTGTATCTCCAGAAACAGACATTTTTTTCTCTGTATGTCTTATTTCAGAGTTGTTGTCCTTTTTCACCTCTTTTGCAATTGCAACTGTTAAACTCTATAAAACTCTGGTAATGCAAGGGTTACAATTATTAGTGTTTGACAAAAGCAGAGAAAAAGCGTGGAGGTAATGCAATGACAGTTTGTAGCCAATTATAGCCATTCTGAATTGCAACAGAGAGATTATCTACAGCCAAGTCGCTTCCAGGCAGTCACCACTCAATTCGGCATGTTGTTCACCTGAGTTTTCTCCCTGTTCATTTGAAATGAGAAACATGCATGGCACTGGGCACTGAGTTTCACCTGAGTTTTCTCCATGTTCATTTGAAATGAGAAACATGCATGGCACTGGTCACTGAGTTTCACCTGAGTTTTCTCACACTGGGCACTGGGCACTGAGTTTCACCTGAGTTTTCTCCATGTTTCCTTTGCAACATGCATAGCACTGGGCACTGGGCAGTCTTACTAAAATAAAAATAATATTAATTTAAGTGCAGTTTTCGATTTTCATTGGTTCGAAGTAGCCCCGTGGCCTTCCCCTTTTGTGATTCCTCCAAAAACATGGGATGACAACGACATAACAAGAACTCTACATGTGTTTTTCTCAAGTTTGATAATTAATAACAATTTTTCTTTTTCTCTTAAAGTTTTTATTATATATATATATATATATATTTATCTCATGGAATATATATATATATATATATTATATATATAAAATATTTTATTTTATTATTTGATTCATAATTTATAAATAAAGATTTTAATCTAGTATATAGAAGTATTATAAAAAAATTAATTGGAGTAAATTTTCATTTGGAGCAATGGGTTGTATAGAAATAGATTTGAATGTGTTTTAAAAATGTTATTTAAAAAATTAATAATATTTTTCAAATGTATATTTAGTACTTTCATATTTTTAATTATAATGTATATTTATAAATTAATTTTTGTATAGTTGTTATGTTATTTCTGTGAAATATTGATGATTTAAAATTACATGTATTTATATAGGTAATTTTTAGTTTGATTGTAGGTTTAGGTTCCTAGAGGATTAACAACAAAATCAATCATTGATTTTTAAATGTGTATCTTGTGCTTTTACATTTCTTAATTATATATAATATTTTATAAATTATTTTTTATATAATTGCTATGTTATTTATGTGAAATATTAATGACTTAAAATTACATGTATTTACATAGGTAATTTTTAATTTGATTGTAGATTTAGGTTATTCCAAGATTAACCACAAAATCAATCATTGATTTTTTGGGTAAGCTATCCAATGAGCTGAATCTACAATTAGATTCCACAATTATTTTACAAGTATCTTGTTTATGTGACATACCAATGACTTAAAACGACATGCATATATAAATTACAAAAAAATTTACATGGTTCTTAGGATTATGAAGGAATGTTGATATCCATCCATGTAATGTTAATAAATCATTGTCTATATATTCTAGTAATTGTTAATTTTGGTTGCTAAATGATGAATGTACAAGAGGGCAACATTTATGGATCAAAGAGGTTATTTGAGGGCTTATGTAGCAGAAGCCACAGGCAAATAAATCGAAATTAGAGAAACCCCAACAAGTCCAGACTATTCAACATTAAAGAACGTTTATTTGGGAAGATACAATCCTTGTTTTGACCAAATAAAAGTTGATCCCTTAGCTTAAATCTAAGATTAAATAGATAAGCAGTTGAAAGTTAGTTATGAGTAAAGTCATGAAAATGTGAGAGAACTTCTCAACCCATATATGTCCTTGTCTAAAGGTGCATGAAAACCCATATTAAACAAATCAAGGCTACATCTAGATAATAAAGAATTATGTATGCATAGAAACAGGTTGGTAAATTTTGCTTTCTCTATCAATTTAGTACTCAAAAAAAGAAATGTTGAATGTGTTGTTAAAAATGGATAAGAAATAATAATAATTATCATTATGAAAAATGTTCCTTATGGAATGTGTGTAGGAGATGATGCTTTGAGAGCACTGATCGACCGAGCCTGAAAGCGATCGTCGAGCTGCCTCGGCCCTCGCAGGCCGTCTCCTGCGCGATCTACTCCCCCAGCGGATTGAGCAGGCCCAGACCTTTTGATTTGACTTCCTCTGCTGACCTAGATCGTCGTTCTCTGCTTGATCTGATAGCAGATCCGGATAGCCAAGCTTGGAGGCCCCATCTCTATGCGCGCGCCCTGCCCTGAGGGCGGAGAATCTGTGGGTGTTTATGGAGTTCTGGGCAGGATCTGACCTCAATTAATCTTGAGATCATGGAGACTTTGGGCTCCCCCCAGGGTCCATCTGCTCCTCCACCCCTTTCGCCTTCGGAGGCCTTCATGCAGATCTTGGCAGAGCTACCTAAGAAGAAAGCCCCTAAACCTTCGAAATTTGTGAAAAGATTGGAGGATATCCCTGCGATTTCCCTCCCGCTTGAAACCCCGATGCAAGTTGCTCTCACGTTGTCCGAGCGAGCCCTCGTTAGTCAGTTTACGGGGCTTTGGCCATCCCCCAAATCTACGGAGAGCTGGGTATCCAGAAACTGGGCGCTGCTGATCAGAGAAAGCGTCACCTCTTACTTCCTGGGGAGAGGATACTTCCTCTTCAAATTTATAGCAAAGGAGGACAAAGAACTGATCTTCCGAAACGGCCCCTACTTTATGGGTCCTCGGGGTTTGTACCTTAACAAATGGACCCCGGAGAAAACTCAGGTTATATACCAATGACTTAAAATGACATGCATATATAAATTACAAAAAAAATTGCATGGTTCTTAGGATTATGAAGGAATGTTGATATCCATCCACATAATGTTAATAAATCATTGTCTATTTATTCTAGTAATTGTTAATTTTGGTTGCTAAATGATGAATGTACATGAGGGCAGCATTTATGGATCAAAGAGGTTATTTGAGGGCTCATGTAGCAGAAGCCACAGGAAAATAAATCGAAATTAGAGAAACCCCAACAAGTCCAGACTATTCAACATTAAAGAAGGTTTATTGCTAGAGGAAGGTAAAGTGGAGGTGGGAAGAGAGAATCCTTGTTTTGACCAAATAAAAGTTGATCCCCCAGCTTAAATCTAAGATTAAATAGATAAGAAGTTGAAAGTTAGTTATGAGTAGAGTCCTGAAAATGTGAGAGAACTTCTCAACTCATATATGTCATTGTCTAAAGGTGCAGGAAAACCCATATTAAACAAATCAAGGCTACATCTAGATAATAAAGAATTATGTATGCATAGAAATAGGTTGGTAAATTTTGCTTTCTCTATCAATTTAGTACTCAAAAAAAGAAATGTTGAATGGGCTGTTAAAAATGGATAAGAAATAATCAATAGAAGAGTTGTTGCTTGATTGCATATCTATAATGTTGTCCAAAACATCATATCAGAAAATAAGGCCTAGAGAACTAGTGGTTCATGCTAACAATGTCATCAATACAAATCAACTTTTGGATGTTAGTAGCCCCACTTTAGTATAGTTTGCATTGAAAGCATTAACATTCTTTCGTTTCAAAGTTGACATTACACTTTATTTGTAGATAACATTTCTGATACAATTATACTTATTTATAATTAAATTACCCTACATTGAAGAAATAGGTTTTAAAATTAAAGATGTTACCCTACATTGAAGAAATAGGTTTTAAAATTAAAATGCAATCACATATCTATGCAACTTGTATTTATGGATAGAGTATGTATATTTTTTTGGACTTTAGTAGCCAAATTATTGTATAGAAATGGGTCTCTTGTTCCATAAACAAAGAAATTTCATACACTAATTTAGTGTTTAACTTAATTATAACCTTAAATTAAATCATTATTATTATATATTTTAAATTGAATTATGTAAAAAATTATTATATTTACACATTAAAAATAAAATGTCAAATTTTAATATCACTACTTTCTAATTAAATAATTTAAATATGTTAAAAGTATTGATAACATGACCATTAAACTTTTGTACTTTTGCTTTATCACAAAAAGGCATCTTATTATATTTCTAGATTTGTTTGACTTTGTAGATTATAGAGAAGTTCCCTCTTACAATCGTTACAAAATGATGGTTTGTGGAAGTCATTATTTCTTTCGTTACACGTTAATCGAGCTTTTTTCAAAAAAAAATTGTAAGTTGATACAAAGCATACCCATTAATGATGGTTTTCATGACTACAAGCAAGTTTTTGGGGGCATTTTTCACCTTACAAACATCATTCATTATGCTAGAAATGAAATTTCTCTCATGAGAAATTCTCTTTGTCTTTTGTATTGTGGGAACATAATAGATTAGTACTTTTCAAATTATGTTTCTAATTGAAATTTGTGTTTAGAGAATTGATGAGCACTTTCATCTTGTATGTTCATCATATTATATATGTTTATTTTATAAATAGATTATATATATATATCTGTGTGTGTGTGTGTGTGTGTGTGTGTGTGTGTGTGTGTAGTCGGTTAAAATGATTCTATTAATTTATCCAAAGATTACAACACGTCTGCTCAGTTTTCCCAATTCTTCCAGCCTCACTCCTTCCCGATTTGTTAGCCAGAAGAGAAGCACAAAAACTAATTAGAAAGTGTCATAATCTACTAAGAACCCAAAAGTGGGAAGACCAAAAGGCCCAAAATACCCCTAAGATGAAGATACATCCCACAAACATCAAGGAACAAAAGCATTTACCGGAGCTAAATTGTTCGACCCTTTATCTGGTGAATCTAGAGGTTTGGGTTTTCCATGGACGTGAAATTCCATATGAGTCAACCCCCCCTCCATACGCTCCATTCACTCAGCAAGTCTCCACTAGCCCCATCGTAGCAAAGCCAACCAATCTTACATTTGCCATTCGTTATGTTGTAAATCATTCATGAAATCGATGACTACATTGGAATAATCGTGGAGATCATGTCCCAATTGTTCCAGGAGAAGGGTGACATGTTGCAGATGAGATTCTAAGGTGTCAAAAGGAGGAGGAAGACCAACATGACCAAGAGAGGAGGCTAGATTACGAGCCACCTCCTCCTGTAACTCTTCTTTTACCCTTCCATCCACCCCCAATTCCACATCCTCCACTATGTGCTCAACCCTCTGCATCCTTGGCCCAATCCCTCTCTACACTTTGTCATGTTTCCTGTACATTATATGATAGCTCCACTTTAGCAACACAAGGAAATCCTACAAGACCTCCAAACCTCAGTACTCTACAATCTAGTTGCTGTAATTCCAAGTCCATGTCTCCCTTGACCAATGTGACCCCCACTAAGAGATGCCACCCTTCGTTACTGTGTTTCCTCTGAAGTATAGTGACAGCCTCTTCCCCCCAACAACTTTGTCTGTAGTCGAATTAACAAGACTCCTCCCAAATCAGAAGTGTTGCTCCAAAAGCTCAGAACACATGTCAAAAAACCTAATTCACCTAGATCCAAGAATGAAACTACATACATCTGCAATAGGTTAAGGAATCCAACTCAAGAAAAATTCACGTTGATAGTAATATAATCAGTAAAAATCATTGGGCTCACCACACCCACTACCTTTCCTACCCCCATCCCCACCTTCATCCAAAAGGCCTTGATTAACAAGACTAAGTTCTCGTAACCCAAATTCAAACCCCAAAAACTAAGCATGGGCTTTGGACCCCCAATGGAAACCACAAATGAACTTATAGCCTTGAAAACCCATGCCTTCATCAACTAGAAATAAGAGTTTTGAAATGTAAGAATATCTTAGATACTCGTAACTCCACCCATAGTATAGACAAAAGAAATGCACAACGTAGTCCACAGTAATGACCAAGGAGGATTTCCAGGTTAACTAAAGCAAAAACCCAACTCAGAATCGCCCCACCATTCATCAAAACCAGTTTTCACCTCCCCGAGACTAAATTTTGTTCATCTACAAAAGTTAGTTTATGTATGTGTCCCATTTCGATGTCATTGTTGTCATGAGGTTGACCATGTAAACAAGGATTTCCCTCTCTTGCAGAAAAGACCATTCAATATTGGACATGGAGTCAGCCTTCGGGAGGGGAGGTATGTTGAGGGTCTTGTTGGGACTTCTCCCTCGTGTGTGTTGGGCGTCCCACCGCATGTGGCACCTAATAAGAGCCCATACATGGAAAAGTTGGTATAGAAAGGAGATGATAGTAGAATGGGATCTTAGCAAAGCTCAATGACGACAACCTCCTCTGTGGGTACCTCTCCTTCTCCCTCCTCTCATATTCATATTATTGGTTGTCTGAATTGTTTTGATCCCTCTGTTGTTGGTGAACATATGTTATCTCAGGATTGGGGGTTATATATTGTCAAATTGATAATGCTCTTGTGTGTTATCCAGCTCTCACATAATCTTTCCCTCCGTCTAAGGAGGAATCCTTAGAGATCAGGGCCCATCCTCAATATAACCAACATACTTGTCCCGTCATCCCAATTTTGTTTCCTATCATCAAGATCCCGGTCAAGGGCTTGGTGGCCTTTCTCGCTCTAAAATCCCCAATTCCTCGGGGGCATCAATTACATATCTCCAAATCCATTCATAAGGCCAGTCAAGAACTAGTAGTGGGTCGATAATTATCACTTGATGGAGTTCTTAGAGCCAAGTATACCCTAGAAATTGGTCCCTCATGAAGATCCCGGTCATCCCAATTTTGTTTCCTATCATCAATATCCCGGTCAAGGGCTTGGTGGCCTTTCTCCCTCTAAAATCCCCAATTCCTCGGGGGCATCAATTACATATCTCCAAATCCATTCATAAGGCCAGTCAAT
>APFE030892630.1:0-10397 GCA_000404065.3 Pinus taeda
GGGGTTCGGGGCAGCGCCCCGAGAAATTTTTTTTTTTGGACCCTATATTAGGTTGGGCGAACCTACCTATGGTTTCGGTCCACAGTTTTGGACTCGATGGTTTTCGGTCCATGGTATTGGATGCTTCGCATGTATAAATATGTATTGTAACATTGAAAGGAATATAATGAAAAATCAAGCTGGTAGTCTGGGTTTTGAGATCCAGTGGGAAATCTCTGTGTATATGTGTTTTATGTGTTATGCTCTCACATTTTTATTTTTCCTGTGATTTAGAATTCGTATGCAGGTAATTTCTGTACGGGGTTAAAACCTACAAAAGTAACTAAAGACTAAATTTTCACATGTTCTAATTGTTATTAATGTTTGAATATGTTTCATGGGGAGGAATTTGGGCTTGAAGGGCTGAGAACTACAACATATTTGTTGTACCTAAGGTATCAGGGGAATTGGGGTGAAAAGTGTGAGGGAGTTCGGTAGAGGCATTATGAAATCATGAATTGTTAGACTATATAACTACTAGTAAAAATAAATGTAAGACAAAATTTTTATAATATCAAAATTTTCTATTTAAATTATGTAATACATATAATTTCCTTTTCCAAATACGTTAAAAAAGTATAAAATCACAAAAGGGATGGGAATCAGGAATTGATAAAAGAGGTGAGAGAATCAGTGAGTTATAGATTTTCCTTTCTACCTAAAGCAGTTATGTATTCAATTGTAAATTGTTCAAAAAAACATAAGAAAGAAATAATCACATAATATTTGAACACAATGATTTAATGTGGAAACCCTTCAACACGAAATAGTACCAAACCTTGTTTTTGTATTATGATGTAAATCAAGGCACCAACTCTGATTACATCAAATATTTATGAATATGTTGGAAATGGCGTCACTACTCAGACAGGGTAGTGAATCAATGATTATAGGGTTTTAATTAAAGTTTTAAATCTTTTACAAAACACTCTAAATATCACTAACCCATCATCAAATCAGAAATATGAATGTAAGACTAGAATAAACACCATGAACAATATCAATAGACATCCACACAAGAGGACACAAGTGTTCTCATGGAAAGCCCCCTTCAAGGTAAAAAACAACTTGCCATTGCACTACTCAGATCTTCTAATAATAACTAATATTTTTGTACATAGAGTAGCTTGGCTCCATGAGTTAGAACACTTGACTCACTATTATAACAGTATATTGGCACCCATCAACTACGATGTTTCTTCTCATATAAATCTACAGAAAACAATCAGCTAGAAGCCTCCACAACCAACGAGCCTTGCCCAGATACTACTCGACTATCCGCCACCACATATGGATATTCTCCTCCTGTAATGACTGTTTTCTAGCCTCCACTAGCATAAAGCCTATACACCTTCAAATCCTCCCTGTGAACCACATTTCACAATATTTCAAACTAGGTTCTCAAATCTGCTCAACATGAGCAACCCAACAACCTCTCTATGTTCTGATATGAAAATGAAAACATATGTGAAAGCTACTCAAACCTGCTAAATATGTACAATAGGCCTTACAAGCACTTGTAGCACTCTTTCACTCTCACCAATATTTTTTTTTTCAATCAACATGACACACACACACACACACACACATATGTATAGCAAATTATCCTCATTCACCTCCAATCAAATACCAAGGGAAATACCATGATATTATTATACTCATGCTCAAGCTTACCAAGGTATTTTTTTATTCATGGTCATATCCTTAGATAGGTGCTCCCAATAGGCACATCTTAGTTGCAGCCACACACACATGCCTTCCTCCCAGCAGCTAAAGGCCTCTAGTCGCATGGATGGGCCTACCTCCCAATGGCCAGGGTAGAGTATAGGGAATAATGAAATGCATCTCAGCCCAAACCTCTTCCAAACATCTAGAACTCATTCCATGACTATTCCAACACTTACACCATCAATGAAAAGTCCTGCAAATGACATAGTTATCTCCACACTCCCAAGCAAGGCTACTCCACAACATTCAAATCCACATGCACATAATCGAATACCATCTAGTGGAACAAAACGTTCGTACACAAGACAATACAGCATACAACTGCAACCAATCATGGTCAATACGTGTACCAAATAAGCATATGCATAAGCAATCATCTAAAACTCAACATCTGTAACACACACCAAGAATAGTATAACACACACCACTGCTAACAATCATCTAGATCTTTTATTAACTAGTTCACATCGAACAAAAATTCATAACCCATCTTATACCAATGTCAACCATTAAAAACAACACTAATGCCAACAATCTGCATCTTTGGAATTGATGTCAATTCCAGCTGATCAAAACAACTGATAGTGACCTTTGAATATTGATAACTTCGATTACTTCCCCTTTAACATCAATGATAAAGGGATAAAATAAACAATGGTAACCATAGTTTAACAGACAATACTCCCCCTAGGCACTAGATAGATCCTATCACAATATATCAACAAGCAACAAAATCTCTTGCTCTCCATAGCAGCATAACAATGAGTGGGAGCAGTAATAACTCTATCAAATACACTCTCTCTTGAAGCAACAACAACAATCTCTACATGTCATGGAAGTAGTAGACAATATGATCACCAACACATAGAGCCAACAACAACAACAAACCCAAACAATAGTTCCATCGACACCAAAAACACTATGAGGCCAACTCAAACAACATCACCATACTATAGCCATAAATAGAAAAGCACTATCTCTCCTAACTCAATGAGCAATAGCACCGTCCTGTAATCAACCATATTGTCCTTGAAAAAATATAGTAGTAGCATATACATAGATAAGGCCAAAGCAACAATCATGACCATCCATACTCCCTCAGGTAGAAACACAACAATTATATCTTCTTAGCAAACACACTAGACAAAATCCCTCTCAGCATCATCATCATCAACAACCTACAAAGAAAGCCTTCTTGCTGAAAGTTATACCTCATGGACCAAATGACCGACTCTTGACCAAAGGGCTTGAACATAAATTACAGGGCTTCATAGATATCCTACATGGTTGTAGAAATCAACTGATGCCAAAGACTCCAAGGACTCAATATTTACATCTTTCACCTAATGCAATGGAGCTATGAAAACGAAATGCCAATTTGCACTAATGTGTGCTTACATGGTTGAATAATTATTTTGATGAAAATGACCAACATAATTCACACACACTTTTATATGACTACATCATCAAATACAAGACTATGAAAATGACAGCCAAGATCACATACACTTTGACTCAACATGCCTCAGAGCCATTACAATCTCCAATAGAATGGATAGTATGCTCAGCTTTCGTAGTAGAAAATACAAGGATAGAGCTTGATAAGACACATCATTTTCATCATTACAAGGATTCATAATAAATAAAAAACATGTACACATATCTAACAATGATATAGCTCTGGTACTAACTAGTGCACATCTAGCACAAAGTCATAACTAGGTTGAGTATTGACATCGATGCCAACCATCAAACACAACACCAATGCCAACAATCTCCCCCTTTGTCATTGATGACAACTCCAGCTAATCAAAACAACTGATACTAACCTCAGAAAATTGATATCCTTGATCACTCCCCCTTTGAAATAAATGGGAAAGGCATAAACTCATCAATGGTAACCATATGCGAATAGACAATACTCCTCCTAGACACTAGCTAAATCTAATCTCAATATATCAAAAAGTTGAAAACTCTCTCGCTCCCCATTGCGTCATGAAAGAAAGCAGGAGACACAATAACTCTGTCAAATACTCTCTCTCGTGGAGAAACAACAAAAATCTCTCCATGTCATGGCCTTAGTAGAAAATATGTTCACCAACACATAAAACCAACAACAAGAAAAAAACTCAAACAATAGCTCCATCAACACCAACATCACTATCAGGCCAAATCAAACAACATCACCATACTATAACCCTCAGTAGAGAAACACTCTCTCTCCTAAGTTCTTGAACGTATATGTTTCTAAAATGTTGATGCCACATACATTGTTGTGAGAAATTTTGGATACTGATATCAAATGCTTGGTCCAGAATGATGGATTCCATTGAAATAAGTACTAAGTATCTAAGGACAAAATATTTTTGTTGCTACAATGATTATGAGAAAGTAGAGTTACTTGGTTTGAAGAGACCAAGGATAATCATTGAACAAGTCTTCCTTCGATTTATTGATGAATATGATAAAGCTCATCTCCTATGTAAAGAGCATATCAATTCTAGGGTTTTGATATGTGGATACAAGAATAGGAAATATAGGGTTTGAAAACCCTAGATATTTAAAAGGGATTGAATAAGAAATCTTTAGGGTTTGAGGAAAAAACCCTAAGAGCTAAATTAATGTTTTCACTAAAAAAAGAAACTGTAACTCTAGTAAGGAAGGTATAAAATCATGTTGATGGTGAGGATGAGGATAATACAGTTACCAGATGGATGGAACAAGGCTAATATCTAGAGGGATCTTACACTTCCCTATAACTCTCAAAATATAACTATTGTATATTTCTCCTCTTTTATTATTATTGTTGTTACATTGTTTAAGTGAGTCTCTTACTTTGTAACCTTAGCTTAGTTGTAATTAATCTTCCATGGTCTCCTAGTGAGGAGTGCAATGTGTTGAACGATGCCAATGCTCTAGTAGTAGATAGAAGAAGTGCAAGAGAAAATCAAAGCATGTGACAAGAGGACATTCTAGAATCGTTGCTCATATCGAGAGATATTGTACTAGATGAGATCTAAGATCAGAGGGAGTAGGAAGATCAATAAATTTGAAGTATACCTAGACTGTGTTGAAGGGAAGAAAGTGGTAACTTCCAAATGGATCTATCTACAAGATCTTGCATGCAACAAATGGCAAGATAGACAAGTACAAAGTGAAAATTGATAATAGAACGTTCTCCTAGAAAGAGGGAGAGGATAATGCAATAAATTTTCTCCAATTGTAAGGTACACTTGGTTTAGAACTATTGATTTGTAAATTTCACCAAGTGGATGCAAATATAGTTTCTCCTAATGAAGTAATTAGGGAATAAGGAGTGTACATAAAGCTACCTCAAAGCTCTTAGATACATGAGAATAAGTCTCATGATTGAAGAAGGATTTGTACAATCACATGTAGATATGCTAAGCTTTGGCTTTGATTTATGGATCAAGATTACTCATATTTGATTGATCTCTAATGAAAGAAGAAGTACTCATGTGATAGAGAGAGTAGTTAGAAAGCCTTTATTTAGCTTGAGATGGAGTGGACATCTACATTTGAGATGATGGATTGTCATTGACATTGTAAAGCTAGATAGCTGAAAGAAAATAGTGGTAGAGGGAGGAACCAAAATTACCACAACTGGATATGTATCAATGTGAGAAAGGGCACCCAGTCATAGTGACAAACAATCAACTATTGTGATATACCTAGTAAAAGGGTTGGTGTACCAACATGGTACAATTAGTCATGGAAAAATTAGTTATGATTTGATATTCATCTCAAACAGTTATGTACAGTTGTAGATTCAGATTGGGAAGAGTGAGTTGAAAAAAGAAAGAGTTCATTAAGATATTGCTTCAATTTGTGCTCCATTATAACTTCTTTTATCAACACTCAACATTGCAAAGGTTGTGTATATTGTAGCTAGATTTCAAATTTGAGAATCATTATGAATTTAGAGGATACTTGGAGGACTATTTTGATTAGGTGCATGGGGCGACCATGATGTGAGGTTGAAGCATAGTAAGATCTATACCAAGGGATGGTATAGAAGGAAGCAATATGACTTCAGTTTTATTTTATAGTCAAGCATATTTTCCTTGGCCATGGTTTATATACTTCAAGGAAAGGTTTGGACTTGTTGGGAGCACCCCTCACAGTGAGAGGGAATGTTGATGAGAGAGCATTATGGATTGACATTCTCCCTATGTCAAGTATATTGATGTAAATTAGGGAGAATGTTCTGGCATAGGATAATCATTTTTCTTGTGTCTATTATGTTCACATGAATGAGGAAGAATGGTCTTAGATTGTCAGGTTCGTTTAACATCATTCCATGAATTACTCAGCAAGAGTATGGTATTTTTAGATTCACCATGTGTCAAATATATTTACCTAAATTATGGTGGACCAAGACTAGCATAGATTCCATATGTCAAGTACCAACACAAATTATGGTGATTAGTTGATGATAAATGATGTACCATGTGTTTGAAGTACTGACCTAAATTATGGTGAGGATATATAGTTATGATGTACTGACCTCAATTATAGTGATGATGTACCATGTGTCTAAAGTACTAACCCATATTATCGTGAGGATATACCATAGGTCTGAGGTACTAACCCAAATTATGGTAACATGTTGATGTTGTTAACTTACCATGTGCCAAAGTTGTTTGACTAGACTATGGTAATCTATTGATGCTACTAATTTACCATGTGTCATATTTTTTGACCTGATTACAGTAACATTTTTTTACCACGTGTCACAATTTTTTACCTGATTATGGTAATTTGATTCTTTATAACCTTTTCTTAGAGAATTTTTTCAACATGAGAACATATAGATAGTCATTATGAATACCTCCCTAGCTAGGAGGGGGTGTTGAATTTTGTGTCGAAAATAATACTGAGAGGGGGGGGGTGAATCAGTATTATCTACTTCTTTTTCTTCTTTTACACTTTGAATAATTTTTACATATCAGTACCATAAAATAACGAGCATGAACAAGAAAAAGCAGACAGTCACATCAAGGAACACCAGATATAAGGTGGAAACCCAATGTGGGTGAAAGCCACCTGCTGCAATATGTCTCTATCTTCTTTCAAATTACAAACTCCTTTTACAATGGTCTTGTACTGGTGCAGTGCTTTACCAGTACGTAGGCTGCAACCTGCAGAGAGCTACAACTCTCTCTCGTTTTCCAGTCTCTTCTGGAAGGGAGCTAGAACCCCCTACTTCTTTTCAACGACCACTTTTCATAAATTTTCAAACTGGATCCATATACATCAAACAATCATCAAGTACATGTAAATTACACAGTCAGCTGCAGTAACCAGATCAACAATAACAGAACTAAACCCAGAACACCTTTTCAATAGAAAAATCTAGTCAACAGAAGATCTTTAAGACAGATACGCAGTTTTCCTTTCACTGGCCTGCGTCGCCACGCACTTCACCCTCTGCTTCTCTGCGTATACCCACAGAGTTCCTTCTGTTGTACTGCGTGACCACGCACTGCTTCTTCTACTGAGCTGCGTACAGTACGCACCCAAATGCACTATCGCGCTGCATACTACCCCAGCAGGCACGCACTCGGAAAGACTATCGCGCCGCGTACGTTTACTGTGCGTACGCACCTGAACCGCTGTCGCTCTGCATACCCACGCACTGAGCCTTCGTTGCCTCTACGTACCCACGCACTGCGCCTTCGTCGCCTCTGCATACCCACGCACTTCCCTTTCGTTGTCTCTGCGTACCTTTGATTAGGGCCGAAATACAGTCAGACGCTCAGATGCGCTCGAGAGATCACCCTTCACAGATTCGTTTTCAACTTCTCTTTTATAGATCAAGCTTTTAAACCGAGAGCCCAATAGATCTTAAGATACTCAACGCAAAAGGTACACAAGCCAAATGATCTCCTTTGCTTTATATAGGCAAGCTCTTCCTCAAATCATGGACCAATACCACGGGCCAAAACCATAATAATACAATAACGTCGGCTAGATACCAAGGGTTAAACATAAGAAACCCCATGTGTGCACGCTTTACTGTCTTGAAATGTGTGCACTGGGGTACGCACCTCATGAATGGGTAACCTGCATGTCTGGACATGGTCCCTGCACAGCGTACCTATGGGTACGCATCTTCTGAACTGTTCTCCTACGTACTTCTTAATTCTCATCAATTGAGAGTCATGTCATGGGTGTTGCCATCAGGTACAACATCATATAACCATACCAGAAACATAATGCCAACAATCTCCCCCTTTGGACTTGATGACAACCTCAAATACTTCCGCGACATTCTCCCCCTTTGACATCAAGGGCAAAGGGTTATGCTCCCCCTAAGAACATGCTCCCCCTGAATATGAACCAGATCTGCAAAGAAGAACCACAATCCACCAGACATCATCAATGACCAAGAAAGAGATAGAGACATATTGCAGCTATATTCAGACCAGCTTCCATGATCTTCTTGTGGACATCCTCCATAATGCCAACAATTACATTATATACTCCCCCTGAACCTATGTCGCAAACCAGCATATGTACGCATATACACCAGATGAACCATGCGTACAACCAATAATCAGAAGAGTTTCAACAGCAAGAAGATGCATCAACAACCCCCAGCTTTTGCCTGAGGTATTTGAAAGTTTCCCTGGGTAATGGTTTGGTGAGAATATCAGCAACTTGTTCCTTAGAAGGAACATACTCCAACTTGACCTTTTGTTCAAGCACTTGTTCCCGGAGAAAATGATACTTGATTGGTATGTGCTTGGTTTTTGAATGCATGACGGATTCTTTGAGATGCTGATTGCACTTGTGTTATCGCATAAGATAGAGATAGGTGGTGTACAAGTGATTTGAAAATCCTGCAAGGTCTGCATCATCCAAAGGAGTTGAGTGCAGCAAGATGCAGCAGCGACATATTCCGCTTCCGCTGTAGACAAGGCAATTGAACTCTGTTTCTTGCTGAACCAAGATACTAATCTGGAACCCATAAAGAACGCACCACCACTTGTGCTCTTCCTGTCATCCACGCTTACGGCCCAATCTGCATCTGTATAAGCATGAAGTGTGAGATCTGTATCTCTAGGATACCATAAGCCATAATTTTGAGTCCCTTGAAGATATTTGAAAATTCTCTTCACTGCATGAAGATGAGTTTCCTTTGGATTTGCCTGAAATCTTCCAACTATTCCCACTACATACATGATGTCTGGTTGGGTACCTGTCAAATAAAGTAGACTTCCAATCATAGATCTATAGGTTGGTTGATGCACTGCTGCTGATTCATCATTTGTACTGAGGTTACATCCTGTTACCATGTGTGTACATACTGGTTTTGCATCTTCCATGCCATATTTCTTCAAAATCTGTTTGAGATACTTGGTTTGAGACAAGAAGATCCCGCCTTTATTTTGCTAGATTTGCAATCCAAGAAAGTAAGTCAGTTCTCCAATCAAAGACATTTTGAATTATTTCTGCATCACCAAGGCAAAGCTTTGACTCATAGCTTCTTCATTGCTGCCAAAGATAATATCATCTACATACACAACAAGTGTTAGCAATTTGTCATTTTCAATTTTTATATTAAGATTACAATCTGCTGATCCTTTTGAAAAACCTTGTTGATGAAGATATCTGTCCAACCGATAGTACCAAGCCCTTGGAGCTTGTTTAAGACCATAGAGAGCCTTTTTTAGTCTGCATACAAGTTTTGGATCATTCCCAAGGATGAAACCATCTGGTTGCTCAATGTACACTTCTTCTTCTAAGTCCCCATTCGGAAAGGTTGATTTCACGTCCATTTGAAAAACTTTGAACTTTTGAAAACTTGAGAGAGCAAGGAACATTCGGATGGCCTCAAGTCTAGCAACAGGGGCAAAAGTTTCTTCAAAGTCTATTCCTTCTTGTTGAGCATACCCTTTACAAACAAGTTTGGCCTTGTTTCTAATAACATCTCCATTTTCATTCAATTTATTTTTGAAGACCCATTTTGTTCCGATAACATTCTTATCCTTTGGTCTAGGAACTAGTTCCCAAGTGTTGTTCCTTTTGATTTGCTCAATTTCTTCATCCATTTATTTTATCCAACATTCATCTTTGCATGCTTCTTTCACATTTTGTGGTTCGGTAGAGGAGAGTAGTGCCAAATAGCTTGAGGCTTCTACAACTGTTCTTCTTGTTTGTACACCTGCTTCTTTCTGCCCCATAATCTGAGATTCAAGATGATTCTTCTGAACATATCTGGAAGGAGTCTTTTCTTCTATTCTTGTCTGCTCCTCTGTTTCTTCTTGAGGTTCTTCATCATATTGTTGTTGAGGGTATCCTTCATCTTCTTCGATGTCTTCATGATGCACTTGTCTAGGAATGTATCCCTTCTCATCAACCACTACATCAATGCTTTCAACAATTCCGCCAAGTCTTTTATTGTAGCACTTGTATGCTTTGCTGTGTGGAGAGTAACCAAGAAGAATGCCTTCATTTGCTCTAGGCTCAAGTTTGCCAAGCTGCTCATCAGTATTCTTAATATAACATTTGCTCCCAAAGATTTGGAAGTGCTTTACCGAAGGAGTCTTACCATTCCAGAGCTCATGAGGAGTTTGAGTGTTGTTTACCCGGACATTTGTTTT
>APFE030892630.1:40819-60829 GCA_000404065.3 Pinus taeda
ACCTTGGACCCAATACCTGGGGTCATCACTTTGGACCAAATACCATGGACCAAATACCACGGACCAAAACCATGGTTTTCGACATGTACGCACCTTTCCCTCTGTGAACCCACGTGTATACGCATACACGCCTTCTTCTCCGATAACCCACGGATATACGCACTTTCTTCACGTCCAACCTGCGTATATCTCTCTCTTTACTTGCTGCACTATGATCTGTCCTCTGAGTGAGTTGCCATCACCTGTATCATACCTCTAAGTTAGTTGCCATCAAGGACAACACTTGAATCATAATGCCAACAGTCAGTGCACACAATGATGTACTGCTTCTACTTCGAAGGGGGGTTGCTAGGCCCCACAAATTCCATGCCCCACTTCTCAAATGGTTCAAAGGTCACTTGATGTTGCATGGGAATTTCATCCTTTGGAGTGTGTTTCCCCATCCTCTGACACTGATCACTCTGATTCGTGTATCTCTTCACATCCCAATGAAGAGTGGGCCAGTAGTAGTGTGCTTGCAATATCTTGAAGGCAGTTCTTTTTGCTGCACAATGACCTCCACAAGGCCCATCATGATAGGTCAAGAGGATGTCAAACACTTCCTTCTCCATGGCAAATCTTCTCAAGATCTGATCTAGGCCAAGTTTGAAGTGATTGCCTCTAATCTAGGTGAAAGGGGCACTTTTCCTTACTATCTTTCTCTTCTCTTTTGAGGATAGGTGTGGTGGGAACTGTGTTGAAACCAAGTAGTTTGCTATATCAGCAAACCATGGAGAGAGTACTGATATATCAAATAGGTGTTCATCTGGAATTTGGTCATCCACTATTCCTTCTTCACCTGCAGGAAAATTTACTCTAGAAAAAAAGTCAGCAACAACATTCTCTTTACCAGGCTTATCAATAATGGTCAGATCAAACTACTAAAGTAAAATAAATCATCTAATAATGTGAGCATTTACATCTAATTTGTTCATTAAATATCTAATTGCTGCATGATTAGTGTGCAAAAAGGTTTGATAGCCTGTGATATAATGTCAGAATTTGTTTAAGGAATGGACGACAGCTAGAAGTTCCCTCTTGGTCGCTGTATAGTTTAACTTTGCCTTTGACAAGTTTTCTCTTATAAAGTATATGGCATAAGGTAACTTTTCATCAATTTTTCCTAAGGTTGCTCTTATTGCTTTGTTCGAGGCATCTGTGTGAATGTGAAAGGGTAGGGCCCAGTTTGGGCCTCTGAGAATTGAGGCAATCACTAACTTGCTCTTCAAGGTATCTAGGGCTTCTTGACAATTTTCAGACCATATGAACTCAACATCTTTGCCTAGGAGGCCAAAAAAAGGTGAGGCTATCTTGTTGAAATCTTTAATGAGTCTCTTGTAATATCCAGCTAAGCCTATGAAACTTTTGACATGTCTCACCTTTTGAGGGGTGGGACCCTTTGGATGATGGCAATTTTGTTGGGTCCACCTGCAATCCTTGTTGAGATGTTGCATGACCTAGCACAGTCCCTTTAGTCATCAAGAATTCACATTTTTCTAGACTGAGGGACAGGTTCATCTCAATACACTTATCTAGAACTTTTCCTAGGTTAGAAAAAGCTTCCTGAAAGTTGGAGCCATAAGGAGTAAAATCATCCATGTATATTTCTACTGCATCATGAACGAGTTCAGAAAATATACTAAATGCCGCTCTTTGGAAAGTGGCTGGAGCGTTGCACAAACCAAAAGGAAGGACCCAGTATGCAAAGGTACCCCAATGACAGTGAAAGTGGTCTTATGCTGATTTGAATCTGATCGTACCTGCTAAACCCATCTAGGAAGGAGAAAAACTTTTTCCTTGCCAGACCGTCTAACACTTGACCTATGAAAGGTAAAGGAAAATGGTCCTTTTCAGTGGCCTTGTTCAATTCCTGATAGTCAACATAGATTCTCCATTTACCATTTTCTTTGGCACTAGCACCAAAGGAGAGACTCATTCACTGTCAGAAATGGGATAGATGAATCCTGCATCAAGCAATTTCTATAGTTCTTCCTTAAAAATATCTTTAATTGTTGGGTTCATCCTCCTTTCAGGTTGCCTGACTAGCTTGCATCCTTCCTTGATGTATATATGATGAGTACATATTGAACGGTGCACTGCCTTCATCTCCTTATAATTCCAAGCGAAGGCATCTAGATGTTTTTTCAGCATGCTGCATAGCTCCTTCTCCTAGGAAGTAGATAGGGATGGATTGATTTTCAATATTCTTTCTGGTCCGAACTCTATATTTTTAACATGGAGAGGAGTGGGGTTAGCCACACAGAGATCAGTTGAGGGGTTGTTTTTAGTTTCTCTTACTATGTTTTCTAATGGTGATACACTGGGAGGTGGATTCTAAATCGAATTTTCAATCATATCATCCTCATCTTGCGGTTTCTCCCCATGGAAATTTCTAATGTACAAAGTGGTGCAGAATAAACTTCATCCTCATCCTCCTCTCCAACCAGAGAGGTAGATCATGTTCTACCAAGGGTTGGGCAGGAGGATATAGAGTTAACTACTTGGACATGTGCCCATTCTTTATGGTCATGTTCCCAGCTCAACATCTAATGTAGGCATCGACTGTAGCCAACCAAGGTCTTCCCAGAATGAGAAGATACTTAGTGAGCATTGCCTTTGGCTAGGATTTAAGAAATCAGCGGGGTACTCCCAACAATCAATGGAAACCATCACATCTTCCAAAATTCCCTCTGGGGTTACTATGGAGCAGTCTGGTAGCTGTAGCACTGTCATGGTCTTCCTCAAGGAACCTTAAAGATTAAGCTTGAGCATTGTGTCCTTTGTCATCACATTAATGGCAGCTCCCAGATCAATCAAGGTATGTGGACGATTGTGCCATTGATGTGGACATCAACTACTAGGCTTCTATGGTCCAGATATTTTGGAAAAATTATTTGCCCCAACATCAAGTTGGACAGTTGTCTTATGACATTGATGGTTGGGGTATCTCTCTTACGCCTTCCTGGATGCCTAAAGCACTTCTCTTTGATCAACCTATTGTAGATATGTACATATTTTATGGCTTGGAGAAGTGGTATCTTCACACATAAATGTTTCAATTCTCCCAGGAGTTAAGTCTCTTTAGGGGTAGGTTGGATTGTCATGGATAGTATCTCAGGAAAGGGTGGATTTTCTTTATGTTCGCTTCCCTTTTTATCTTCCTCAACCTCCCTGGGTGGAGGCTGGTTATCTGGGAGAAGTTTCCTGAAATGCAGGTAATTTCTTGAATCTCCACAGCATAAGTTGGGCATGATGGTTCCCCACTATACACTTGGTGAGTTTGTTTGTTGTTCGGGTTCAGATTTCATTGGGCATGCATTTGGGGTTGCCTTGGTGGAGCGGAAGCTAATGATTGTGGTTGGGTAGGTGGTGGAGGCGGAAGAGCGGGAAGAGAGTTGTATTGGGGCCTCCACCCCTAATGAGATGCATTCCACTGAGGTTGCAACTGAGCATAGGATTCAAATGAATGAGTAGCTGGTTGGTCATGATATTGAGATGTGAAGGACCGAGGAGGAGGTGTGGACCAGGAAGTATGAGCAAGGGTCCCAAGAAGGAATGGAGGTGACTCGATTGGGGTTGTAGTATGCTTGAGATGTCCCTTGCATCCTCTATTGGTATGGTCTAGGTCCATGCAGCCTCCTTTGGTTTATGTAATTGATCTGTTCAGTGACTCCTTCAGCCCCTTGGTATACAGCTTTAAGTCTGAGCAAGGAAGGGCACTTATTTGTAGCATGTTATTCTTCAAAAACTAAACAAACCTCTATAGAGTTCAATGGGCATTCATTCCTAGGATGCCTCCTGGTGCATCTAGGGCAAAAAATGGCCAAAGACCTCTCTGCTTCCTCTTGTTTTCTTTTGATATGTAATGTATCCATTTCCATGGCAAGAGTCTGCAGCATCTCACTCTTGAAGTCTTCTAGCATGTTTCCAATTTCACCTTTAATGGATGAATTGGAAGAAGAGGTATTGGCTATGGGTTGACTCCCCATACCTTTCTTTCTGGCTGCTCTAGAATGGTTTCTAAAAATAGCCTTTATGTCCTCATAGGATAGTTGGTAAATGTCTCCCTTGGCCAGTAGATGGAGGGTGTCTAAAAGGTCTTCCCAGATTCCCCTGAGCAGGACCAACTTCAGAGACTCAGGGTCAAGTGTACACTCAACCCTTTTGTAATTGAGCTGGAACCTCTCTTCATAGTCTTCCAGGGACTTATCACTTCCCATGGTCATTCGAAAGATTTCTTCTTTAGTATCCTTTGACCTACAATAGTCTCGATACTTTTTGTTAAAGGCCTATTGCATCTGAGCCCAAGTTGTGATGTTATTGCCAGGTAATCCAATGAACCAGTGCATTGTTGTGTCCTTGAGAGTAGAAGGGAACAATTTCAACTTTTGCTTGTCTTCTGCACAGTCATAAGTTCGATAGATGACAACAAACTCAAACAAGAAGGTGTCAGGATATTTTGCAGTCAGACCATGGAAGTGAGGTAGGGCTAAAGGACTTATATTCTTCATTTCGGTATCCCCATTGGTCTCTTGAATGGGGAAGGTACCCTCTATTCTCTCTTCATTTCCCCTAGCATTTCTGTTTTTAGCCATTAGTGCTAAAGGAATGTTTTCTTATACTTATTCCCCACATTGAAAGTACATATAGAAACTAAAATTGTGATTGAACAAAACAAATTGAAACTAGCTTAAATGAACTTGTTGAATGGAAATTTGCAGAATTGAAAAGGAAAGTAAGGAAATGCAAAAATGAAAGAAAAGAAATGACTAGTCTACTTTTACTGAAATAAACTATTAGCTGAATGTTGCAATAGGAAATAGAAGAAAGCAGTAATCACTGAATACTCTGGTGCTTCCCCGGCAACGTCGCCAAAAAGTGATAAGGTCCAGTATTGTAGCAAGAATGCTGCAACTCCTGGGCTACCGACTTTACTTTTATCAACTGCATGTTGTCACTTGGTCAGCTGGGGTGAGATCACTATGAGCTCAATCCAGCTTCTTTAAATTTCAGAAGAAGCTCTATGTGTAATGAAAGGAAAGAAAGATTACTCTATAGATGCTAACTCTAACTGCAGAAAGGAGAAAGACTCGAATGTAAAGCAAAACCTAGTAAACCCTAATTAACAAGCTAATTCTACTTTTGCCAAAAACACTATGAAAACCATGAAACGAACACCATTACCTACTTCAGGAAGTAAACAACATCTAACCATGCTATTTCTAGAAGTAAATAACAAAAAAACATATTTTTGGATTTTTATGTGCTTTTATGTGAATTTAACATGCATCTAATTTATTGTGTGTGAGTGTGGCAGTGAACACGTGGTGTTAGAGGCTGGTTTTGGTGCTTGGGAGGATGTAGGATTGTGTGGATGGGTTCTAGGAGATCTTAGGTGGCCTTCTAGACACTTTTCCCACTCTTAGCCTTCAAAATAAAGCCTATGGGAAAAACTACAGGAGGACACAAAAAAACTACACAAGGAAAATAGGGAAGCTACAGGAGGCCTACATGAGGAGGCCGAGAACAATTCTTGCTATTTTGAGGGTGTGAGAGTGGGTGAAAAAGGTGGATTAAGCTTGGAATGAGGTGTTAGGGCACCTAAGGTCTGCCATGAATCACTAGGAGAGAGAAAAATGATTGGGTTTTCTCAAGGAGAGAGGAAGAAGTTCTATGGAAAATTAAGGAAAATAGGGCAAAATTGAGGTGAGATTTGGGAGACCTATAGGGTAGGGATCAGATGGAGGGCATGATTGTTGGTAAGTTGGCCTACTACTGGAAGAGATTTGCTGCATAGAAACTGACAGTCAACCAAGAAGATCAAGAAACAAATGAGATGAGTGCATCCTAGGAAAAACATATTTTTTCATTACAATGGCCTAAAATATGATGCATAGAAGGAGATGCTAGGAAATTTTGTAAGAAATGAAAGCATGCAAAAGGACTATTGAAAATCAGTAAGTGTACATGATAAATAAGATCTAAAGAAAAACAAAACTGGACTATCAATCTACTAGAGAGCTGCAAACACTAGAAGTCCTAGGAATGAGGAAAATCTGTGTTTTTGGGGCAGCAAGAGAGTCTTTGCCTCAAATCATGGTCCTAGAGGGAGGAAGAGAGGCCAAGGAATTGTTACTAGCCTTTTGAATCTTCTCTAATCACTGCTTAACCCACTACAGAAAGCATAAATGGAAGCAAGCTACTAAATCATCAAAAGCAACCTATTCTTAACCATAAGAAAAATACATCTAACAACAAATTAATCTACAAACTGAAGTAAAGCATACAAATACAAGTAAAGAGAAGCTTGGTTGTTTGGATTGGGCCCTAACCTAAGAGCTTCAGCCCTTTGAGGTAACTCAATGCTAGCTCAAAAAGGATTCCATCTTCATTATAAAAAAATATCAGATTTACATAAAACTGTCATAAAATAGTAAGCTCGAAATTTGAGCAGTGTTTACACAAGAAAAAAATCTGACCCTAATGAGGCCATAGGCCTCTCTACTTATACATCTGAGGCTACTAATAGCTTCCTTAAAATCAGGGAGGCTTGGCTCCCAAATATCGAGATAACTATCAATCATCTTCCACTTGCTTGGTTGCCTTCTAGTGCATGATTCAGTTGCTTTTACTCCGAGCTGAATGAAGGGGAATTCGAAGTGAGGAGAAATAAATGAGGGGGATTCGCTCCTATAAGTCCTCTCCTTTGTCTACTTCGAGTTATTTCTACAACTTTACCACTAGATCTTTGACTTTAACCTCGAAATCCATCAATAATCTGCAATAAATACATGTTAGACCACATGGAATAATAATTAACTCAATTCACCCTATAAGCATAAATATAATTAGAAAATCATACAATAAGCTAAGAGAATGGTTGACTTGACTAGGTTAGGAGGTAAAATTAGCCCATATAATTTCCCATTTATGAGGCTCACCAGTCGGTCCTCCTCCTAGTCAATTCAGCCCTAGTTATGTGGCACACATCCAGACAACAAAAAAATTATTAATAAGGAACTTGAACTACTCCAAATAACACGAATTTGGATTTTTTATCTTCAACAAAATGAAAAATTCTAGAGGCAAGAGAAAGGGGTGGGTCTAAGGCACTGCATTGATGAGGAAAAGAACTAATATTTTATGAAGAATCAAGAAAAAAACTTTTGAGGCATAATCTATGTGACAATAACGAATCTTTTTAGGCATAATCTATGTGACAAAAATAAATCTTTTGAGGTATAATCTATGTGACAATAACAAATATTTTGAGGCATAATATTTGTAACAAGATAGAATCTTTTGTGGCGTACCAAAGTGACAACAAACCGAATCAACCTACATTTAGTGGGCATATTTGTAACTTGAATAGGAGGGAGTAGACTATGTTTTCTACCATTTTCTTTGTTTGTCAGTTTGACCTTATGAATGACTAGATGATTTAGGATTGTCGTTTTTGACTTGAATAATTTTTCTAAGGAAAAGCCTGGGTTTTCCCCCATATGGGTTTTCCCAGGGTAAACTCTTGTGTTCTTTTCTTTTCTGTCTCTTTATGATCCCACTGTCATATATATTATATGGTTGATTTATTATGTGTAATTTCTTAATGATGGATAAGAATAAGAACATTAATTAAATCATTTGGAGTAATTATCCATTTAGAAGACCCTATGAAAAGTCAACATTTATATCCTGACTATATCCATCTATTTTTGTTGACTCTTTAATAGCATAAGTTAAGAAACATTTCCTTACATGTCTATACAAGTATGTATTTCTGGGCTTTGCGATGTAGGTGCTTTCTCAATTCCACAAATTACAAGTTTCTTTGTCTACTCAATATTCAAATAATCAAAGGATAAAATTTACGAGTTAGCATGTATTACTAATTAATGAATCTATTAGGATGCTTCTTGTACTCCTGGATGCTCAACATACCTATTCCCATAGGAAGGGGTATTCCGTCAACAATTGGTTTATATTTACTTATCTTTACCTTTGTTGTATAACATAAAAAGATATTTCTTTATTCCTCATTTAAGAAACATTTACTAAGTTTGATTTTAGTTGTAGTCAGGCCTGTAAGCTATAATATTGTGACCTACTTCCCTAATATGATATGTAATGTACCCATGATATATCTTATATTAATCTTATATTTATTATAAATTTTATTTTTTTAGACACACAATATTTTAAGAGCTAATAAATATATTTATTATATTTTTTAATTCTTCCACAACTTAAACTCTAGAAAAATATATATAGTAATCATAAATTCCATTTGTAATATTTATTCAACTTTCTTCCTTTTGTTTCCAAAAGTCTTTCCATTGTTATATATTTGCATGCATATGTGTGGACGCAAGGAAAATGGGATTACTTTTACTTGCCCCTTATGATCCCTACCTAATCGAAAGAAATATAAAGGAGCAATCATAATTTTATTCTTGGTATGTATTGTGAAGGACTTTACGATTCTTCATTTCTCTAGCAAAATTTATACTACAAATTTTATTAATATGGATTCAATTTATGTTTAACCAGGTGATGTAGAAATGTGGCTATTTTTCTATGGATGTGTTTCATTTTGTTCACATGGCATTAAGGAATGAAGAGTCCAAATGTTTGATGATGATCTAACAATGTGGGTTAAGTGGTGGTGGTTAGGGAACCACCCACCACCCTTGAACTCACTATTTGGCCATTTTTAGATAACTCAAGGGGGAAGAGAATGCTCTACAATGTAATAGGGTTTGGGTAGTTTTCCTTCTATGGTTTTGGTGCTGTGAGAATTAATCCTCTCTCACTGGCATGTATTCATGTTCTTCTTGTACCTCTTATTGACAACCTCCTTATAAGATTTTATTCCTACACAGCTTAAGCATTTTACCAAATACATGTAAGACTATACTTACAAAGGGATAAAATATTTTACTCATAGTTTATTTTCCTACTATAGGTTCTTTTACCTCATTTTGTACTTCATTTCCATTGTACATTACCTCATAGACTTTTGTGGAAAAAACTCTTGGAGTAGTTAAAAGGAATTCTCCTGATATAATCTACCCATAATATTATTTCTAGCAATATATCAACCTCGTTTGGGGCCTGACTTTATCTTAGGTCACTTAAGCTGGTTCAGGATTTTCTCAAGATTATATGAGAGGGTTTTCTTTCATTCTTTTCATCTATAGGTTGGATTTCTTTCAAATTGTACAAGCATTATAGGTGGTCTATTAAATTAGGACTTCCTAGTTAATTCTTTTATAAAGGTACCATGTTCTCCTTGAATCGCTCAACACTTATTCTTGTAAATTTTGTGTTGTGAATAGAGGGTTGAGCTTGGTAAAAATCAAGGGGTACATAGGTAACCATCCTTTCAATGAATTATAACTTTTTTCTTTCTAGTTGGAATGAGTTTTCTCATTCTATAATAATCCTTCTAATGTGGAAATTCATTGGTTACTGTAGGTTTGTGCTAACTTATCTCAAACTTCCATCAATGTTCTTACCATGGAAACCAAACATATGGATGCAACAAAGCTACATATTTACACAACTCGTGAACCTGTGGGTTATGGCCCATGAAAAATTGAATTAATTTCCACTGTGCACTTTGATCTCGGTATTTAAATCGCAATTCCCAAACATTTCTTCCCGATTGTGGTCTACGTTAAAGGACTTTGGCTGAATACGATATAACTCCTCGACCGTCCATCTCTCACTTGATTTCTGTGACAAGATCTCAACCCACACTACTGTCTTAAAACTATCCTCACGCAGATCTGGAATCGAGCTTCATGAACAAACACACCCAAACAAACAATGACAAATATAACTGAACGCCTATTAGTCATTTCTTCACAAAAAAATATGTTTAAAACTGAATCTTATTTAAAACCCCACAACTATAACACATGATCCAGAACCATCTAGAATATATAAAAATACATAGATTCTTATTTAAAATCACAAGCCGAATATTACATTTCTAGGGCCTTCCAAGGTTCGGGTCCTCACTCGTAGATCTACATTGTAGCTGGCTTTTTTTCCACAAAGAATAGACTTTACTTTTTAAAAGAGATTACAATAGCGTGGATCATCTAGGATCCACCATTTCCTCCCAAAATCGCTTAACAATCCCTTGGAATCACTCCTTTTTAATTGCATGGCCATTTTGAGAACAAATCAAATCTTTTAGAAACATATGGATTTTACCTTTGAGGGAATAAATTTATCATTTTAACTAAATTTAATGGAGATTAATGTGCCTTTTGAGATCTTTGTCCGTGTCTCGTATTTCACAACTTTGAATTTAAATTTTGATTAAGGGTGCCCCAATGCTCCTGCATCAAACTCTCGAGGTACAAAATTTTTATGACCTCCTGGTCATATGCCTTCTTGGTCTCTCGTAACAAGATTTGTGAGCTGCAACAAAACCTCTGTAGTAACAAGTCCTCCATGGCACATGATACCTCACTAAGATTCTCTCCTTTGAGCTCAGTCTTTTGGCATCTCTCTGGTTCTCTCCTCTGGAACCATATGAGCACTCCATGCTCTAGGATGCTACAAATCTTCTCACCTTCCTCTGATACTACCTGCACAAAAATATAAAGACCAACGCTGACTACTCCGCAATATAATCATACTTCTTTCCAATGCACACAGAATCTTCTTCTACTCTGATACCACCTTGATTCACCAAAGTTGCATCTTTACACAATTCACGGACATGTGGATTATGGCCCATGAAAAATTGAATTAGTTTCCACTGTGCACTCTGATCGCAGTATTTAAATTACAATTCCCAAACCTTTCTGCCTGAGTTTGATCTCCATTAAAGGACTTTGGCTAAATATGATATAACCCCTTGACCGTCCATCTCTCGCTTGATTTCTGCGACAAGATCTCAACCCACACTATTGTCTTAAAACAATCCTCACGCAAATATGGAATGAAGCCTCACGAACAAAATCACCCAAACAAACAATGACAAATATAATTGAATGCCAAATCGTCATTTCTTCACAAAAAAAAATGTTTAAAACTGAATTTTATTTAAAACCCCACAACTATAACCCATGATCCATAACTATCCAGAATACATAAAAATACACAAATTCTTATTTAAAATGACAAGTCGACCATTACATTTCTGGGGCCTTCCAAGGTTCTGGTCCTCACTCGCAGATCTAAACTGTAGCTGACATTTTTTTCCACAAAGAATAGAATTTACTTTTAAGAGAGATCACAATAGCATGGATCATCTAGGATCCACGATTTCCTCCTGAAATTGCTTAACAATCCCCTGGAATCGCTCCTTTTTCATTACATGGCATATTTTGAGAAAAAATCAAATATTCTAGAAACATATGGATTTTACCTTTGAGGGAATAAATTTATCATTTTAACTAATTTAATGGAAATTAATGCCCCTTTTCAAATATTTGTCCACCTCTCCTCTTTCACAACTTTGAATTTAAATTTTGATTAAGGGTGCTTCGATGTTACTACATCAGACTCCCGAGGTACAAAATTTTTATGACCTCTTGGTCATATGACTTCTTGGTCTCTCATAACAACATTCATGAGCTACAACAAAACCTATGTAGTAGCAAGTCTTGTCTGCTACATGATACCTCACTAAGCTTCTCTCCTATGAGCTCAGTCTTTTGGCATCTCTCTTGTTCTCTCCTATGGAGCCATATGAGCACTCTATGCTCTATGATGAGCCTCATAAATGGGTAATTATATGGGCTCATTTTACCTCCTAACCTAGTCAAACCAACCATTCTCTTAGCTTATTTTATGATTTTTTGATTATATTTATGCTTATCACGTGAGTCGAGTTAGTTATTATGACATGTGGTCTAACATGTATCTAATGCAGATTATTGATGGATTTCGAGGTCAAATTCAAGGATCTAGTGGTCAGACTACAACAATAACTCGAAGTAGACAGAGGAGAGGACTTATAGGAGGGAATCCCCCTAATTTATTTCTCCTCACTTTGAATTCCGCTTCATTCAGCTCAAAGTACAAGCAGCCGAATCATGCACTAGAAGGCAACTGAGGAAGTGGAAGATGATTGATAGTTATCTCGAATTTTGGGAGCCAAGCAACCCTGATTTTAAGGAAGCTATTGGTAGCTTCATATGTATAAGTAGAGAGGCCTAGGGCCTCACTAGGGTCAACTTTTTCTGCTTGTGTAAAAACTGCTCAAATTTTGAACTTAATATTTTATGACAGTTTTATGTAATCCTGCTATTTTTTGATAATGAAGATGGAATCCTTTTTGTGCTAGCATTGAGTTACCTCAGAGGGCTGAAGCTCTTGGGTTAGGGCCCAATCCAAGCAACCAAGCTTCTCTTTACTTGTTGTATTCTTTACTTTAGTTTGTAGATTACTTTGGTGTTAGATGTATTTCTCTTATGGTTAAGAATAGGTTGCTTTTGATGATTTAGTAGCTTGTTTCCATTTATTCTTTCTGTAGCAGGTTAATCATTGATCAGAGAATATTTAAAAGGCTAGCAACAGTGCCTTGGCCTCTCTTCCTCCCTTTGGGACCATGATTTGAGGTAAAAACTCTCTTGCTGCCCCAAAAACACAGATTTTCCTCATTCCTAGGACTTCTAGTGTTTGTAGCTCTCTAGTAGGTTGATAGTCCAGTTTTGTTTTGCTTTAGATCTTCTTTATCATGTTCACTTCCTAATTTTCAATAGCCCTTTTGCATGCTTTCCTTTCTTATAGCATTTCCCAGCATTTCCTTCTATACATCATAGTTTGGGCCATTTTAATGCAAAACTTTGCTTTCATTGGTTGCTTGATTTCCTTTGTTGAGTGTCAGTTTATATGCAGCAAAACTCTTCCAGAAGTAGGCCCAATTACCAGCAATCACACCCTCCATCTGATCCATGCCCTATAGGTCTCCCAAACCTCACCTCAATTCTGCCCTAGTTTGCTTCATTTTTTATAGAACTTCTTCCTTTCTCCTTGAGCAAACCCAATCATCTTTCTCTCTCTTGGTGATTCACGGTAGACCTTAGGTGCCCTAACACCTCATTCAAACCTTCATCCACCTTTTCCACCCACTCTCACACCCTCAAAACAATGAAAATTGCTCTCGACCTCCTCCTGTAGTTTCACTGATTTCCTCCTGTAGTTTTCCCGTGTCCTCCTGTAGTTTTTCCTGTAGGCTTCCTTTTGAAGGTCGAGTGTGGTAAAAGCCTCCAAAAGCCCACCTAAGACCTCCTAAGACCCATCCACACCATCCTACATCCTTCCAAACTCCAAAACCGCCCTCTAACGCCACTTGTTCGCTGCCACACTCACACACAATAAATTAGATGCATGTTAAATTCACATAAAAGTCCAAAAATATGTTTTTTGCTTATTTACTTCCAGAAATAGCATGGTTAGATGTTGTTTAATTCCTTGAGTAGGTAATGGCATTTCCTTCATGATTTTCATAGTGTTTTTGGAAAATGTAGAATTAGCTTGTTAATTAGGGTTTACAAGGTTTTTCTCTACATTCCAGTCTTTCTACTTTCTGCAGTTAGAATAGCATTTGTAGAGTAACATTTTTTTCCTTTCATCACACATAGAGCTTCTTCTGAAATCTATAGAAGTTTGCTTGAGCCTAGAGATCTCACGCAGGCTGACCAAGTGACAACCTATAGTGAGAACTAGTACTTGTGCATATAGCACTGATGCTTCGAAGTTTGTTACGAACTACAAGGTTGATAAAAATAAAGTTGGCAGTCCAGGAGTTGCACCATTCTTGCTGCAATACTAGCACTCACCACTTTTTGGTGCCATTGTCGAGGAAGTGTCAGAGTATTCTGTGATTATTGCTTCCTTCGATTTCCTATTGCAACATTCTGCTAATAGTTTATTTCGGCAAAAGTAGACTAGTCATTTCTTTTCTTTCAGTTCTACATTTCCTTGCTTTCCTTTCCAATTCTGCAAATTTCCATTTAGCAAGTTCATTTTAGTTAGTTGCAATTTGTTTTGTTCAATCACAATTTCATTTTTTGCAGGTATTTTCAGTGTAGGGAAAAAGAAACAAAAAACAACCAAAAATATTTCCTTTCATGCCTCATAGGAGTAGAGATAACTTTGAAAAAGAAAATTCCCAACACCCCCACTACTTCACACAGCCAACCTTCTCTCTTCTTTGGTGGCTGTAATCAAGAAAAACCCTTAGGTGAACATCATAAAATATTTGAAGAACCTATAGGGGAAGAAGAAGAAAAGGTAGCTGAGTTTTTGAGGGAAAACATATTCTACAAGTTCGGGTATCCGAGAGAGTTGGTCACAGATCAAGGCAGTCAGTTCGATTCCAACCTGATTGAAGACCTGCTCACACATCATAAGATAAAGCACATGAATTACACCCCTTACCATCCACAACCCAATGGGCAAGTGGAGGTCACTAACAAAGAATTGGAAGGGATCCTAACCAAGGTAGTGAGCAACAACAGAAAAGACTGGGTGGACAAATTAGTTGAGGCCACTTGGGCCTACAACACAACATGGAAGACCACCACCAGGTTCACACCCTATGAATTGGTCTATGCGAAGAAGGCTTTTCTATCAATAGATTTTGAATTCAATACCCTAAGGATGGTAGCTCAGCTGGACCTAGACCTCATCCATGCATAGAAGGAGAGATTACTTCAGCTCAGTGGATTGGATGAATACCGATTGCAAGCCCTTCTCCATACAAAGGTAGTTCAGCTTCAGAGAAAGATATGGCGTGACAGAAATATCAGGGAGAAGAAATTCCAAGAGGGAGATTGGTCACTACTCTATGATTCAAGATACAATGATTTCAAAGGCAAGTTGAGTACAAGATGGCTGGGACCCTACACTATGGAGAAATGCAATGACAATGGTTCAGTTTTGATCGGAACCATTGATGGTGAAGCCATCCCCATGCTTGTCAATGGACATCGGTTGAAATTCTACAAGAAACCCATCTCCAAGTGAGAGTTTTTTGAAGATTTGGATAAAATAATGATGATAGTGGAGCATGTCTTAGCTTCCACTTCACCCACTCACTAAAGAAAAGAAAAAGAAATAAGGACTCAAGTGAAAACCTCCATGAGGCACTTGAGTCCCATTATTGGGTTGAAAACCTCTTCTGAGGCGGCCCAGTGATGTTAAAAAAAAATGGAAAAGAATAAGATACCTTGGTGAAAACCTCCCTTGGAGGCACCCAGGGCAGGCAATTAAGGTGAAAACCTCTCTGAGGCACCCTAGTTGTTTTCAAAAAGAAAGAAGGAGAGAGAAAGAAAAATGAAATTTTGTTGCATTGCAGGTTGCAGGAGGACTACAGGGAGTAGAAGAAGGTGCCAAGGGGACCCTGACATTCATGCCAATATCCATCTAATCTTCTCCACACCTTCCTCCATCATTTTTGGCATCTCTTTCAACCCACTATACCTCTTCTTCCAAAACAGTTTTTTCCACAAGAGGCTCCTCTAGGAATTACAGAGAGCCAAAAGTGTCTACAAGAAGTAGTTTAAGGGACAAGAAAAGCTTCATGAGGATCCTATAATCCCTCTTACCATCTTCAATCCTCCTTTCCATCATTTCCAAGCCTACATCACACTCTGAGCATCATTATTATTTTTTTCCCTTTCCAAGAAAAAACACAGAAAAACAGTTTTCAGTTTTGAAAAAAAAAAACAAAAATAAAAGGACGAAAAGGCACCATTAACTTTACCTAAAGCTTACCTACTATCCCTCCATCATTCATCTCCATCTCTTGCATCATTATCAAGCTCCAAGCATAAGGAAATAGCTCTCCAACAAAAGAAGAACCTGGAAAAACACACAACAACACACAACAAGTAGAGACAACATGCATGAAGGAAAATGAAGGCATGCAGCAGAGAAAGCCACAACACCTCACAGTCGAAGACATCAAATACACTTGGATTACAGGTAAGTAGCTAAGTCACTCCTCTATCTACATTTGTCTAATTAGGAATCATACGAAGGAAACACGATGGTTGAAATCGAAAGAGGAAAAGGTGGCCTATTAACTTGGCCACCTTCATTTAGTGTACTCCACTTAACCAAGATATAACCCACACGTGCACACAGTCAACTCAAGCAAAAGATGTGAAGGACAGGTAGTGGGAGGAAGAGTGAACTCCGATGCAGTAATGAGGGGATGATTACGAGGGGGGTCATGATGACCAAGCAGGTGGGGACCAACGGTCTTAATCTGGGCAACGTACACCCTGCCAGCTCAACGCTCATAACATAAAATAGCCATAAAAGGTAATGAGCACTCCTCCCTGCACATTCTCGCCACCTTTTATTCAGTTTCTCCACGTAACTCACCCACACAGTAATCTTCTTATGCCCCCACAACCTCGTATCCACCATCCTCCATCAATTTCCTCCATATTTTTGCTCTCGGCATCTTCTATAGGAGCCCTACAGGTTTTCTACAGGAGAACGTACCCGAATTCTACACGAGGGACAGCTGGCTTCTACAGGAGGGGCAGTGAGTCATTTTGAAGGGAGGAAATGTGATTTTTGGCGTGAATTTCAGTCTGAAGAAGTAGGGTTCATGAATTCCCTCTGTTGAATATCAAAATGTGAAAGATTTTGTCTCAAATTAAAGATAAAATGAGTCTTGAAGAGGGTATAAATACATAAAAAAAAAACACAGTCCCCTCTATTTTTCTGTTTCAGCCAAAATCTTTTGTCTCCACCTCCATATCTGGTTTTTCAAAAGAAGTACAGATAGTATGACAGGGGATTTTATGAGAAAGGATCCCACTAACTCCACTAGACTCCATGCACATCCTTACAAGGGAAAACTGGATGAATTTCTTTGAGAAGTTTAGAAGGTTTAATGATGAAATTACCCATGAATTTTCTCTCTCTCTGGTCCCTCACACAAGAACTCATTCTACTGTAACCATTAGAGGCATCTCCATTGAAATAACCCTTGAATTCACTGTAGGGTCACTACCCTTCCTCTTAGGCTGCCTTGGAGTAAGGAAGAGAAAATAATTGGCCAGGCTCCCAAGAGGAAATTTTTCCAAGATAATGAAACCCCTGTTGAAGACAAAAATGGAATTAGGAGGGCTAGTGTACCATATACCTGGGGTGGGGTTAGCTACCAAGTGATCAAATACATTTCTTGTGAGGGGAGGCACAACATTGTTTATGGATATCATTTCAGAATCCTCCAAGAATTGAGATATGGCATGGATACCCCAGCACATCAAAAGCTGAGTATCCCTTACTTTCTCCTTCAATCCCTCATTGACTCTATCACCAAGGTACAAGAAGGAAATTCATAGTAGCTAGCTCACCATAGCCTAATCAAGATCCTAGTAGAAGAAGCCCTCCATACCTTACAATCCCTATAGCATGGGAAGTTTTCAGAAATATGACAACTAAGGATGACATCAAGGCATTAACCTATGATGTCAATCTTGCTGTCAGTGAGGAGGGAGAATAGCAAGGAGGAGAAGATGAAGCTAGTGGTGACATAGCAGAGCAAGAGAGGAAGGAGGAAAGAAAATAAATAGAGGAGGGGAGAGTTGAAGAGATAGAACAGGAGGTAGAAAAAGAGATAGAACAGGAGGAGGAAAAAGAGACAGAGGATGGAGAAAAGGAGGTAGAGAGGGTAGAGAAAAGAGAAGAGTCCCCTGAAACTTTGGAAAGAGAAGTGAGAGAAGTGAGGGAAGTGAAGGAAACCTCAGCCCTCATCAAAGACTCCCATTAACATTGAGGATTCACCATCTGCAAAGGTGAAAGAATCTCCTTCCAAGACACCCATAACCTATGAAAGGAGGACTACAAGATATTCTACATGGAATGGAAAGGCAATTCTACAGGACCCAAAACCATACCTACAGGAGGCTAAAATAGTCCTACAGGAGAGACTGTCCAAACTACAAGAGACACAAAAACTTGAGGAAAATATAGGAGGACAACTAGAGGTGAAAGAGGAAGCACAAGAGCTACAAGAACCTAACCCCCAGCCTAATCTTGAGTCCTATTACAAACTACTTGAGGGGGGTAAGATAATCCCATAGAAATTTGCAATTCCATTGTTTTTCGAATTGGAGAAAGAGAGTGTGAGAACGCATAGGTGGACATAGACAGCCAAGTTGAAAGGAGTTGAGGATATTGGCCACATGGAAGAAAAATGTAGGGAAATGGGTAGCGAATTGAGTGCTCTCAGAGACAGAGAAACCATTACAAGAAGCCACCTTCAGAATGAGAATGAATTACTAAGGAGGCAGCTACAGGAGAAAGAGACTCAATTGGCATACATGTCTAGCTTATCCATAGAAGCATTACAATTCCAAACACTAGCCAAATCTTATGGCCTCTATCTGAAGGATTAATGGCTTCGATTCCAAATAAAAACTTTGGCACAAAGAGGCATAATGCCTTTCCAAGACTACACGCAATTCATGGATTTGTGTGACCAAAGCACCTCCGAGGACAAAGAAAGGATGGAAAAGTTATATCTACATAACATCACCCTCACATACCAGAATGTGTGCGACCCCAATGCCAAGCTAGGGGATCTACAATTAATGGCCATGGCGTCATGGATGAACCATGAAGAATTGAGGGTAGTAGAAATGAAAAGATTGTTAATAAATGAGCATAATCAACCATTTATGATAAGAGCTGAGCCATCAGATCCTATCGCACTCATCATAACACACAACCTACTTTGAAATGACCCTTAGAATGCCCCTAAATATCTAACCAATCAGGAACAAGCCATTGCACACTTAGAAGATATGCTTAGGCTACTTGGGGATGACTGTGTGCATGCATGCATGAGAATATGGAACACCCTACCCCACAGCTTGCAGATCATAGAATACCATTCCCCCATGAGGCTGAAGGAGGCATTGAAAAGAGTGCCAATGTACAAGCTCTCCATGCAAAGGCTAAAGGTCAACAGGATTGGTCTCAAACTGAGTCCTCCACTCATCTTAGGCATGCTGGAAGGCAGAAGAGAAGAAGAAGAGAAGGAGTAGTGGAAGGACATAGACAAAAAGGTAGGATTTTATGGAGAACATGTGTAGACCACATCAGAAGCGTGGAATGCTAGGGAGGCCACCAAGGCCATGAAAGACCAAGAGATTGACTAGGTTGCTCAGAGGATGAGAAACACCTTCAGTAGGGGGATGATGATGAGCCTCATAAATGGGTAATTATATGGGCTCATTTTACCTCCTAACCTAGTAAAATCAACCATTCTCTTACCTTATTGTATGATTTTCTGAATACATTTATGCTTATAGCGTGAGTTGAGTTAGTTATTATGCCATGTGGTCTAACATGTATTTAGTGCATATTATTGATGGATTTTGAGGTCAAAGTCAAGGATCTAGTGGTAAAACTGCAACAATAACTCGAAGTAGACAAAGGAGAGGACTTATAGGAGGGAATCCCTGTCATGCGGAAAGAGTTATTTTTGCGGACAAACCTAACCTCCCTAGGAGTCTAAGACTCTCTAGTGACAAACAAAACAAACAAGAGCAATCCTTCTCTAAACATACATTATTCTATGAGAAACCAAGTGTTTTTCGATCTTACCTTAGGTCCAACGCTTGTTGTAGCAGCCCAGCCTCGCTGATCCAGATGAGCTCCTCCTTCACTTTGAAACCTGCATACACTAACAATCAAACGATTACATAACACCTGAATATTCCATAAACAAAGCATATTCAACATATAGACCAAGAAGTATATGAAACAATTCATTAACAACAAATCATTGAGAAGAATGGACTTATTTGTATTAAGGAAACAAAAAAGAAACCATTACAACCTGAGCCTTGGTGTTGTGCAAGTTCCTCCCAGGGTCCAGCAAGCGTTTTCCTCTACTTTGACAAGCTCACCCACTTCCAAATGAAACAAGAAGGATGGTAATCTCTCCTCACAAGCTTACAATGGAAGTCCTAA